>ML263502.1:0-14731 GCA_005239495.1 Nicotiana undulata | reverse complement strand
GCCACTATATGGGAGAATTTTTTTAAAAAAAAAAAAAAAAAAAAAAAAACCAAAATGTGTATAAGAGGATGGATAAATACAAGTTCCTATAATTAGTTGTAGTCTTAGAGGAGAGTAATGGTTGCATGGAGGAGTTTAATTGTGCATATAGAAATGTGAACTGGATGCATAGAGGAGTGGAAGAGGCTACTAGAAAGTGTAATGGATGCATAGAAGAGTGGAAGGGGTTGTTATGGTGTGTTATATCCGCACTGGAAACTATAATGGTTTCATAGGGTCTCTACAAAAAGATTAAGCCCTATCGGAAAATAGAATAGTTTTTATAATTGCGAGATTACCATATAATTCTCCCCATATAAATATGGCAGACCAACAAAGCTCAATCAAACTTAAACTACTACTACACCTAAGCAGAGATATGAACAGGACTCCCACAAAGAAAGTTGTCGAACAACCACTCCATGGATCACCAGTCAGTCACAATATTCTCTACCAAGATATAAAGCGTGACTATACCAAGCTCAAGCGTGAGGTCAATGAGTTGATTGAAAGGGTTGTATGTGATTCAAGTGTTGACTACTTGAAAGGTGTGATGTTGGAAGATCATCCTCTTACTTCTCTCTATGCTATGCTTGACGATATGCCCATACCCTCAGCCCAGAATGGTGCCAAGATCAATTCAGTCATTTTCATCACTAGCGATACTGAATCCGTCTCCAAGACCTCCAAATCTCTTTCGATTAACCAAAATATCGAGTAGTTTGTGTGTGTGTGTTTTGTTGGATGCAAGTTTATCTACCCCCTATGCCTATGGTGATGTTGCTTTTATTTTCTTGTTTTTTTATGTTTTGCCGATGTTATCCTCAACTATCATATTAATCAATGAATTTTTATGTTTTTGAATCTTTTGTTCTTAATAATCGTTTGTTTCAAGTTAATAAAACAGTCATATTGTCTTCAATATTTCAACTGTTCGTTTTAAGCCTAGTGAAATGAAAGTACTAATATTAACATTTCAAAAGATTAATTTAAGTCCGTTAACATTGGTCAAATTTTTTTCTTCAGAATTAATATAACACATTGAACTTATGACACCAACCTTGGACAATAGGAAAATGTATTGACAATAAAAATGAAGATAGTTGAGTACTTGAAGATGCATTGTTGAACTTATAAAGATATATAATTGATTGATTACTTATGAATCAAAGTAATACGGATTAAACAGGTGCAAAATGATAACACTTTGACAAATTGACACTTCATTTCAATTCATAATACTTTTTAAAAAAAAATATTTGATGAGTACTTGAAGATATATAATTGATTACTTATGAATCAAATCAGTACGGATTAAAACAGTTGCAAAATGATAACACTTCGACAAAGTAAAACTTCACTTCAATTCATAATACTTTTTTTTAAAAATGAACAATTTTGAAATCTTCATCCCTACAGACATTCCAGCTAACAACACATATGACATAGCACTTTCTCTACTGTCACCTTCAACCCCAACATCACTTTCATCAACAAAAGAACTTGAAGATTGTTCTTCATTGGCAACATTTTCTTTTTGGAACTCATTGAATGCTGCTACTGCTTCGTCATAAGATTTGTAAGACTTGAAGATGCTTCCTTTGAAACCTATGACCATAGGAGCACATTCACACCAAGAGTTATATAATCCGAGTTTTTTTACCACGAAATACCACATACACCTTCGACGATGCAGATATATTATCAGCTTGAGATCCATTTCTAAACTCTTTGAACGCTGCTATGGCTTCATCATACGTTTTGAAGGCCTTGAAGATGCTGCCCTTGACACCAATAACCATAGGAGCACACTGATGCCAAGAGTTGTACAATCCAGGCCTCTTACCGCGAAACACTACATAAACCTTTGAAGCATTATTCCTCTTCCAGTGGTCCATTCCTTAATCTAACAATAAGAAAAGATAAGAGATGAAGAAGGAGAAAACAAATTAAAGATAGAAATGTCAATGGGGGCTGTAAAAGCTTCTTGGTTGAAGCACTCTATATTTAAGTGTTAGGGTTAGAAAGTATATAGTATATTTTTAGTTTAATGAACTCATATAGAAATGGAAATACAATAATTTAATCGTATTTTTTTCGGAAATACTATGCGTGTATTTTAGTGTATTTCGTTTAAATGGTATAATACATGTATATGAGTATAAATTACTTTATCACAAATAGTGTAGCATGCATGTGTAAATGTGAAAGTAGCACGGGGAAGGTAAGATCATTAAACTAATGGGAGAGAATTAGAGAAAAAACAATAAAAAATATAGTAAAGGGTATATCTGGAAAACGAAAATGCATAAATATCAATTATGCCCTTAAAAGCCGTGCAAAGTTACCATAATACCCCCAGTTGGGACGTTTGGGCCAAAACAAATTTGGCCAAATATATTTTCCTTTAATTTTAGAGACATTTTCGTTCCTATACCATATAGGAAACTATATTACTAAATATGTTCATGATTTGAAAATTACCCGCCCTGTTAATAGTTTTTTTACAAAACATATAAATGCATTAAATACAGAATCTTAGTAGATATAATCTTCCTATTTAGGAGCTAAAATTAAGGAAGTAAATATTCTTTCAGATATTTCATTAAATAAGGAATCACTGTAGTATTAAAATTCCTTATTTAGGTGCGCTAATATTGGGGAATTAAAGATTCTTTCAGAAATTTTCAAACGCAAATCACGTTGTATTAATTTTCGTCTCTTTCTATTCAATGTACCCAATTTGTAGATATTTTATAGATAAATTGTAGATTATTTGTATTTTGATTGTAGATGCTTTGTTTTTTGTTTTCACAAATTAAAAATGACTAAAACTTCTACAAATCTTCTGCAAAAAACGCAATTATGTCAAAAATCCCAATTGAACTACAATCGAATGAGAATTGGGTGATACGATATTGAGATCTGTTTGACTTTGTAGTTTATTTTTAGTATTTTTGTAAAACTTTTGTAGATGAATAGAAAATTTTGTAGTTATATTAAATGTAGTTATTATGATGTTTAGAATACAATTTGTCTACAAAAAAACTATACATTAACTACATTCTGGACACAATCTACAATTTAACTACAATTTATCTACAATTTCTGTAATATGTCTTCTTCTTCTTCTTCTTCGAGATTCAATCTGAAAATCAGTCAAAACCAAGTCCCATCTTCACCAAAAACCCTCAAAATTGAGATATAAACTCCAAACCATATTCCCGATTATTTTCAACAACACCCAATCCAAACAAATAATGATTTTTGAAAACCCAAATTTGAATTCAAGCTTTCAAGCTTTTTAATGGCTGTCAATGGTGGATTTGAGAGAAGAAAAGATGAAGAACATATATATGATCGCCAATTTCTGAAAACGATGAAGAACAGAATGTAGCAATTTCGACTTGTTGAATCTCGAAGGTCTGAATTCTACAATTTGAAGAAGAAGGAAGGGAGAAGAGGAAGAAAGGGGAGGGGAAAACGGCTGGTTACAAATGATGGGGAGAGAGAAACGTGAGATATATGGACACCTTTAATTAAGGAGTAAAAATCTGCCCATTAATTATACCCCCTTAATTAAGGAGTAAAAAACTGCCCATTAATTATAATTCTAAATTAATTATGGTATAAATTTGATAATTTGGTATACTAAATATAATTAAATCAAACCTTAAACATAGAGGGTGATAAGGGTTCATATATGGTATAGAAATGTAAAAAACTACTCACCTAGTGGTCCAAGAAAGACTTGCATTTAGCAATACCAAAAATCTACTCATTTTGGCACGGGCGGCTCAAGCACATGAACCAACAAAATTTATTGTGATGTCTAATTCTTTTTAAAAAGGTATATATATATATATATATATATATTTGAAGTCTATTTTTTTAATTTTTGAGATGCAAAGTTTTTAATAATTTTTTTTAACGATTTGTTCTAATAATTAATTAATAATATGGCCAACTTATTTAATTTTTCTGAGATATTATTCATCTTAAGTAAGATTTTATCAATTTTAATTTTTAAAAACTTCTTTTCATTGAGACAGTTACTATAAGAACTGTTAACATTATTCTAAAAGTAATATAAACATTTGAAAAGGAATCAAGTTTTTTCTTCTAATTGAGTATACCGATTAAGGTGTTATCTTCTACTAGTACTATTTTTCTTAATATTTTGAAATACAACGAGATATATTGAAATATATTAACAGAAAAAGTTCCATTACAACGAGAAAATATCTATCAAAAGCTTTCCTTCTTCCATTGCTTTTTCAAGAGCAATTGTATGTAAATGGTGACAATTTCATTGTCTTTTGTTTGGATGTATCGACTTTGTGCTCTTTTAGCAAATAAGAATATTAGACCTGAGAGAGAAATTTCACGACTTCTTCTCCTTCTCTAGCGAGATTGAAATTTGACTGTGAATGATATTGGGAGGTTGCTGAGGGCGGCGATATGTGGATGTTTAGAACATGATGATATATGTCACACCCTATGTGTTTTTTCTTCTTCATTAAGAGGTAGAAAAAGAACAGAAATAAAAGAGTGATTGTTGTTCGCGAATAAATAGTTAAAGGTTAGTTTTTTGTTACGAACTTCTGTCACTGGCGGGTGAAGCTAATAGGGCTTTTAAACAGTAGATTGTAGTTTATGAGAGGTGAATGATTCATTATTTTTTTAGATTGCTGAAGGCTGCTGAGGGAGAAATTTGAGGGGATATGAGAGAGAAAAATAATACAAAGCTTATTTTATGGCTTAAGGGTAGTAGGTAACCATAAATAGATATTTGGCTATAAAAAATCAAAAGGTAGTTATGAAATATAATTTTTAAAAGAATATTTATTTAAAATAAATAAGGTATCAGGCTTTTCTATATGAGGTAACTAATCATCTAATGATCTCATATTTTTACCTTTAAATGAAAATTAAAAAAAAAACATATATTTCAAATTGTTCAAATCTATTTTTAAGTAGAAAAATGGCTTGATCTACTATATATAGGAAGTAATCAACTCTAAAAGATTTTCAAAAGACTTTGTGATTTCATAATCAACATTCTCATCAAATTATTTTTTCTATAAATTATACGTTTATTACGAAATTCAAGTTCTATATTCATCTTAAATGCAATTTCCTTAGCCAAAATTATAACAATTGTAAATTCTTCTTCTCTATTATTTCTTTCAAAGTCTACTTTTATACTAAAAGTACTAAATATTTTTTGTAAAAACCTATAACCTATTATTTCTTTAAAAAAATGGCCCCCATATTTGGAGATGGCCTAAGGAACAATCCTTATTATCATAAGTTTAGAGCCAGCCCTGTTTGGCATGCCTAGTAGGCTGTTTGACCAAGCTACAAAAATTATCTTATTTTGAAAAGCGTTTTTTTTCTCAAAAGTACTTTTGGTGAGAAGCATTTCGTGTTTGACTATTTGAAAAATACTTCTGACCAACAATTAATGTTTGGTCAAGTTTTTAAAAACAACTTCTAAGTATATTTTTCTCAGATGTGCTTTTGGAGAGAAGTTA
This sequence comes from Nicotiana undulata, assembly GCA_005239495.1. Lineage (NCBI taxonomy): Eukaryota > Viridiplantae > Streptophyta > Magnoliopsida > Solanales > Solanaceae > Nicotiana > Nicotiana undulata. Next base: position 9,155 of record ML263502.1, on the reverse strand, counting down.
TTTTTCTGCTTCTCCTCAAAAACACTTTTTTCCTTCCAAAAACTTGGCCAACTTTGAAAAAAAGCACACCATTTTAAGAGAAAAAAATGCTTTTAGGTTTAGAGAAATTTGGCCAAACAGGCAATAGGTCCTGCACGTAGGTCGATTCCATGTGCGATGTACATTTTAGTTATTACTCCAATTTAAAGGTTTCAACTACCAGTAATTGATTGGTATTCGTTACTATTTCTTCTTCATTGTCATTTCCTCTTCCTATTGAATTTTACCCTGCGCAACAGTGCTAGAGGAACCACCCTGTCTATATATTGGGGTCCATTTCCATGTTGAGGGGACCATACACAACTTTTGTGCAGTACAATATGGACCATTCTCACCTACACTTTTTTTTTTTTGGTTTCTTGTCCGATATTCGGTACTCATATTCAAGTCCAACTCAATCCGAAATCACGTTGAGAAGTCCCACATTGGGAGTAAAATGCTTCCTAATAAAGGCGACTTCATACCCAAGGACTCGAACCCTAGACCTCTGGTTGATATAGGAGTAATTATCACTCCACCACAACTCTTGTTCTCTCTTTTCATTGTTTTTTACCTCACAATTTACCAGCTATTAGCTATACCATAAATTTTAATTTATGCCCTTATCTTGTCCGATAATTATCCATTTTTCCATTATGCTTATTTTGTTGACCAAAAAAAAAAAAAGAGGCGATTCAATTTTAATATTGCCAAGCAGTGCAGCTACAAAATAGAGGATAGTATTAAAAACGAAAAGCAGCTATTACTAGGGATGGCAATGGGGCGGGGCGGGGCGGGGCGAGTTTACTCTTATGTGGGTGCGGGCGGGTTAAAATAATTTTTAAAATTTTTAAAGCGGGGCGGGTTGTGGGTTTAATGCGGGTTCAATGCGGGGCAACTTTGAATTTTATCTTTTTTGAAACAAAGCAGTCATTTCAACTGCAATGTCATATTTTTCTTCACTAGCACGAATACAATTTTGATTTATAATTAACCAATTTGCATAAGTCTCACAAAAATAAAATTACAAAAGTCAATATATCGTATTAGTAATAGGAAATGATAGTAACCCATTTATTTTGAAAGATCATATACATTATTACAAAGGTAAAGATATTCTCTGCTATGACGCATTACAAGGAATGTCGGTGTAATGAACATGTTTTTTAGAAAATCAATGATTAAAAATAAAAACAAAACACAAAATTAGAGGGAAAAAAAGAAGAAGAAAATTAAGCGGGGCAAGACGGGTTGATATTTTTGTGGGTTTTACCAAACCCGCCCCTTTGTCATCCCTAGCTATTACCTAACACAAAATGTAGGATAGGATAATAATGTGTGTGTGGGGGGGAGGGGGGGGAGTAAGCAACGGATCAAACGGTAAAGCAAAACAGATAAATTATCTTGCCCGACCCGTACGGATAAAAAGCGGGTTAACAGATAATGTGAATTCCTAGCCTTTTAAACTTGAGTAACCCCAGTTTGAAACTTTACAAATATAAAAGTTAAATTCATTTTTAAAGTGAATAATATAATTTTTATCCTCATTTAACTCATTTTTAAAAAGTTAGACTATTCAACCCGGACAAATATTTTGTCATCACTGACTATGAATATGGAACTATATAGTCAGTCGATTATATTAGGGTGGAAAAAGAGAACAAAATCCTATTGTGGATAATTTGATGAAAAAAGCTTCACATTCATGGCTTTGTCCCCTCCATTACGGCAAAACCCTCTCCCCAATACCAAATCTTTGCACTCTCCTGTCAAGTCCTCCTCATGCCAAATTTCACAGCCGTTAACTTCCATTAATATTGTAAAGGAATACGAGCGAGTGAATAATAGCCATAGGATCAACTCCTTCTTGATCCAATGGCTATCTTTCTCCCGTGCTCCCTATTTAAGCTGTAAAAGCCTCAAATCAAAAACCAAATGCGCTACACAAAGAGCTAAAACAGTGAAATCTTAGTGAAAATCAGTAAAGGAATTAATTAAGGAAACTGTTTGAAGGTTTGGTCTTGCTCGGTCCTCATTAATTTTGTCATCAGGTAGCAATACGGAGGTTTTTCCATTCTATATTTGAATACAATTTTTCATTTAGTTTAATTTTTTGTGTCTCATCTCTTGTATATTGAGGACTAACAAATTCAAAAAAAATGAAATAATTAGTATTGAGTTCCTGATTTCGTCATAGAATCTGATGTTTGATTCTGATAGCACATAAGTGTTCGCTTTTACGTTCTCACGCTCTGCATTGCATGTTGGATTCCGTCATTTTCATAAACGTTTTGTTATAAACATAATGGGTTATATAGTTGGAGTTAGTCATTAGCTTTAATAAAAAAAAAATTAATGCGTTATGAATAAATGTTAGGTGTCGACTTCAAAATAATTATAATTCTTAGAGTTACCATATTGTCTCATATTTTTAGCTTCTTCCCTTTTTCCAAAACTTTAACATTCTTTTTCGTCCAGAAAACGGGTGCGATATATGTAGCGAAAGAAGCTCGTGTCAATGCTTTGTTTGCAATAATAATAACAACATACTAGTGAAATTCTGTAAGTGACGCCTGAGAAGGATAATATGTCTGCAAACCTTATATTTATTCTGTGATTTAACGGAGGGGATCTAATATTTCAAGAGGATGTATGCACTAGCTACTATGAAAGTGGATAGTGAATTTACATTTGACAGGTTTAAATGTAGTTGCTTACCATGAACCCACCATACTTTTAGAATTATAGGTTCAAAATTATATACTTTTTGAAATTTCAGTGATATTCACATAAATATCTATATGCTCGTGCTGAAAACAAAATCGCTCGGAGTAGGATTTGAACTGCTAATTTCACTTCCAGATGTGCACCCGATAATTATTGCACCATAGAAATCCTTGAGCATGGGGTGAACGTAAAGACAATTTCAGGATTTAGACCTTATTAGTTCAACATTTAAGACTTTAAGCATTGAACCTATTATATTTTTAAAGTTATGAGTTTACATCAACTATTTATTGCACTTTTAGTAATTTTTATACATAAATTTATGTTCTGTGTCGAAAGGATCGGGTTCAGATGAACCTGGTACTAAAGAGTTGGATAAGTAATTCTGAATAATATATAATATTATTATACATAATTTAGGGAGAGGAGCATGGGATCACATGAACCCATATTTCTTAACTTAGATACGTCCCTTCTTAGAAAAACTGTTTAAATTAGACCCATCGATAATATTGTTATATCCGTAGACTTTGAGGCCCATCGACTTCATATTTCTAAGTGATTTTATCATTCCTCATTTAACTTGTGATGTTAAATTCTCTGTCCTTGTCATGGCAGCTTAAAGTACAGGAGGATTCATTTTGCGGGATTCTGCGCTCCGGCTTTAAGTTTTGGAGGGAAAGAAAAGATCACGTGAGGTGTACGTGGTTTTTTTTCTCGATAAAAAAACTTACGGAAGTTCGGTCTTGGACCGCTTTATTAACAGAATGTGGACTAAAAAGATGATTTCTCCAAAGATATTGGACTATTTTGGACTTTATCTCAAACACTCACATCATCCACCTTGTATTACGATATGTAGCAGGAGAATGTCTCAAAAATACAATCCAAACACGACTTACGACGTGATAATCTTAGGCGCCTCAGGTTTTACAGGCAAATACGTCATCAGAGAAGCTCTCAAATTCCTCCACGTTCCATCTTCCCCATTAAAAAGCTTAGCCATAGCAGGCCGTAACACTTCAAAACTTTCCCATGCACTCCAATGGGCCTCCTGTTCAAATCCACAACCCCAAATTCCAATCCTCACCGCCGACACAACCGACCCATCTTCTCTCCGCCACCTCGCTTCTCAGGCTAAGATCATTCTTAATTGCGTCGGCCCATTTCGTCTATACGGTGAGCCCGTTGTTAAGGCCTGTGCTGATTCGGGTTGTGATTACTTGGATATTTGTGGAGAGCCCGAGTTTATGGAGAGGATGGAAATGAAGTACCATGAGAAGGCTGTGGAAATGGGCTCTTTAATTGTTTCAGCCTGTGGTTTTGATTCTATTCCTGCTGAATTAGGCTGGATGTTCAATTCGAGACAGTGGCTACCGCCGGCAATTTGCAATCGGATTGAGGGCTACATTAGTCTAGAATCGGACAAGAGAATTGTTGGAAACTTAGGGACGTACGAGTCAGCGGTGCTTAGTGTGGCTAATGCGGACAAGTTACAGGAACTAAGGCGCTCCAGACCTAAGAGGCCTCGTCCTGTGGTAAGATTTATGATCTTTTCTTTTTGTTGGAAGGCTGGTTATTTAACAACATATAACATGACTTATATACTTGTGTCAGTGTCGATCAATGTGTATATACGAAGATATATTGAAACTTCTACTGAATTTAGATTGGATAGAATTCGAGCATCCGATCTAAAAACTTCTAAGACCTTTAAAACATTTTTGAAAGCGATTACTACTCTTTTGTTTCACTTGAGAAATGATGTATGTTAAGAAGCAATTGATCTCCAAAGCTTAGAAGTTGATTAGTCATAATGTGTTTGAAGGTGTAAACTTAAGTCAATCAGGGGCGGCCCGATGAATTTTGTGGCCTAAAGCCAAACTTTACAAGGGCTATTAACTTTTTTTTTTTAAAGCAATATTATTTTTCTTAGTGTCTATTTTTAAAGCTTTTTTAGATGCTAAGTTATTAATAATTTTTTTTATAATCAATTTCTTCTAATAAGACTTTCTCAATTGACAATATAGCTAATCCATTTAACCTTTCATGAGACATTGTTTATTTTAGGTAAGCTTTTATCAATTTTAATTTTGAAAAATATCTTTCGCTGAAGCAATGGTAACATGAATTATTAACATTATTCTATAAGCAATATAGACATTTGGAAAAGAATCAAATCTTCTTATTTGATTAAGTATATCAAATAAATTGTTATCTTCTAATTGTACTATTTTTCTTAACATTTTTAATTCAGAAAATAAATCTAAACCATCAATATCGGATTGATTATTATGCTTTAAGGAACATTCGAGATTAAGGCAATATTTTTTTAGTTTCCATCATCTAGTGATTTCAGATTTTTATCGCTAAATAGTGAACCAAAAATATTTTCATATGCCTCAAATTGTTCAAATCTATTATGAAGTGAAAAATAGCTTTATCTACTATGTATAGAAGTAATCAACTCTAAAAGACTTTTCGAGAGATTTGAGATTTCATTTTCAACATTCTCATCAGATGGTTCTTCTTATATATCACACGTTTCTTAGAAATTCGAATTCGATATTCATTTCAAATGCAATTTCATTGGCAAAAATCATAACAATTGCAAATCCTTTCTCTATGTTTGTTAAAGTAAGAAATTAAACATTTTCACTTCACATAACTTTTTTTTAAACTTACGTATAGTCTATTAGGTGTAACAAAAAAGGGCCCCCATCAAATCTGGGGCCTAAAGCGGTTGCTTTACTTGCTTTAGGGAATAGTCGCCCCTGAAGTCAATATCCGCAGTCGATTGTAGTTTCCTCATTTTGGAGAATATTTACCATGTTATACAAATAGCCGGTCAAATTCATTGTTTACTTTTTTTAGCCAGTATACATAGATTATATTGATTATACATAGTTATACACATATTATACATGAATTATACATATATTATACATCGGTCGATCATTTTTAGTTTAAGTGATTAGATGGGCAGCTATTTGGATTAATTCTTAACACATGAGATCTGTGAAACATATTTTTTCTCTTTCACACTCCAATATTTTCCCGTTTGTTTCAGATTTCCGGTCCTCCCCCTCCTAAAGGTCCAAGGGTGGACCACCTAAAGCAAGTTGGGCTTTGGGCTGTAAAGTTACCATCAGCAGATGCAACTATAGTGCGGAGAACACTTTCATGTTTGGCTGAAGCTCCTCATGGTTTACCTGGTGTTAATGAAAGCGCCGAACAGATTGAGAGAAGGGAGGCATTTTGGTCAAGCATAAAGCCAGCTCACTTTGGTATAAAAATAGCTTCGAAATCTCTGTTAGGCGTTGTTCGTTTCATTATAGTTGGCTGGTTCATTGGCCACTTAGGTAAAACTGGTATAGGCAGGTGGCTGCTCTTGAATTTCCCTTCAGTGTTCAGTCTAGAATATTTCAGGAAAAAAGGTCCAACTGAAGATGAAGTGGCAAGTGCTACCTTTAAGATGTGGTTTGTTGGACACGGGTATAGTGATGGCAATCTTGCATCACAAGGAAACAGGAAACCCGATACGGAGATAATTACAAGAGTAATGGGACCTGAGATTGGCTATTCGACAACTCCAATCATTCTAATCCAGTGTGCCCTCGTTTTGCTCGAGGAACGAGACAATCTTCCAAAGGGAGGTGTTTTCCCTCCTGGGATTGTGTTTGGCCCGACAGACCTCCAAGACAGGCTTCAACAGAATGGAATATCTTTTGATGTTATTTCAAAGAAAACTATTAGCCCCGAATAGAGCGGAGTGGCTACAGAGGATTCATATAGGAGACTACAACTAGTTTAATTTGGGAGTAAGGTATGGCTGATTGATTAAAATAACCAAGGTAACTGCAAATTTTATTTGAGGATCAGATTTAACATTCTTAGTGTGTAATATTTTGTGCTTTTTTTTGCATTAAACAACAAGCGAGGAAACCTTCAAAAATTATGTACTCCAACTTAAATATGAAGCTAGATTATTATTCCAGCTATTGTCTAAAAACTTTTTGTTCTTTCATACACCTACTAATAGGAAATGTTGATTCTTTTTAATTATACATAAGGGAAGAAGAAATACTAGGGGGAATTACAGGTGGAGGATTTTGCCCTAAATTTTTAATCTATTAGGACTCTTTTTTTTTACATTATTTGAAAAAAAAAAACTCCTAAAAGGATTAAATTTTCTTAATAGGTCTTATCCTTTTTTTGGAAAACAAGCTTTGCACATCTATAAATTAAGGATCTCAACTTCTCACAAGAGCACAAAAAGAAATATCCACAATGTAGTCATTAAAGAGTTTTGTTTAGAGGGAGATTTCTCTCTCGATAATTTTTCTTCTTTTATTAGTTTTATCATATGTAGATCAATTGATCAAACCATTATAAAGTATTATGCTTAGTTTAGTATATTTTTCTTTTGTCTTTATGATTTAACGTCCACCAAACTTTGTATTGTTAATTTCTGCATGCACCATGTTATTTCGATCCCAACTAAATGAGATCTCACCAACAAGATGAGAGTTCAAATAGTCATCCAATTAAGCTACTAAGATTCCCTACTAAAGGCGAAGTCAAAACATCTTTTTTTTCAAACAATATAAGGGAAATACTATTTTCAATATTTACGTACCATGCAATTTTGTTACAAAAACAGGAATTTTGATCAATGTTTGTAGGGGTTCACCAAACAGTAGAGGTACCAGGTCATCTACCAGTTTTCACAGAGTTCTGAGCTAGACGAAATGCACAAGGAGACAACGGATTTTTACGTGGAAAAATCCCACTCAAGGGGACAAAAAAAACCACGACCTACACTTGTAGGATTTCAACTTCACTAACTTGTAATCTATACTATTACAAGCCACTTTGAAAGGCAACCTTACAAAGACTTTGACACACTAACTTGCAACCACTATTACAAGCCACTTTGAAACTCTCTAGTTACAACGACTTTGACTCATGACTACCTTTAGTCACAGTGAGATCAAGAGAATAAAAAGTGAAAAAGATTCCTACTTGGTTGCTTCTACAAAAGCTAGTAGGATACCATGAAAAACAAAGTACAAGATTACAACTCAACTAAGTACATTATCAATACTTGATGAGCACGTTTGTAAACCTTAGTGGAGTTGTCTTCTTGCTCTTGAAGCTCTTGAGTCTTTAATGCTTGAGAGCACTTAATGCTTGAATATTCCTTTTTGTCAAAAGCTCAAGTGTGAAGATTGTTGCTCTTGCTTCAAGATATCATCCTTCATCACATGTTTCAAGAAGGATGCTTAAAACCTTAAGGATATAAGGTTCAATCCATAAGGAAGTGACTCCTGCACTGCTGCTGCCCTGAGGCGTGAGCAGTGACAGGCAGTCATTTGACTGGCACAGTTTTCCAAGGCTGTCAAGTCGATGTGCTTCGGTGCCTGTATGTCAGATGAGGGAACAGGTCCCTCATCTGATTTGTCCTCAGTAGAACGTGATCCAGAATTCCTGAGGATGTGGATTGCTTTGATGTTGTATGTGCAGTAGGTCCCCTACATGATTCTTCGCATAAAAGTTTGTTAAGTCATCAAAACAAAATGCAACTCATCAATTTCCCCCTTTTTGATGATGACAAATTTTTATCATTGATGAGGGAATGTTAAGAGAGATAGTGAATGACCAGGTTGCCAGTGTGTTCCCCCTACCAGTATGCATACACTGAGTTACTAGGTCCCTAGGCCGTTCCCCCTACCAGTGTACCAAGTTTTACGCAAGTTCCCCCTATCATCATATTCTTCCCCCTTTTGGCATCACAAAAAGAAACACAGAGTAAGTAAGATGAAGGAAGTCCAGAAAAGTTAACTCATGCCCCTTATGTGCACACAACATGGTAGAAAACAGAACATAGATCAGGAAGCATTACAGAGAACACACAAAGACTGATTTTATAAATAGCAAAAGGAGCTAAGTACATAGGTGAAGTCGTGGCCAAAAAGGCTTAGACGTTCTTTGGATTTTCCAAGCAGGAGCAAACACATGAGATCCAAATTCATACCAACAAAAAAGAACAATTAGAACTACTTTGCCATACACAACAGGAGAGGAATAAGAGCAGGTTCCTAAGACGTGTTAGAGGAGGGAGGCGGAAGAGTGGAGGCAACAAGAGTTCGAAGGACGAGGTCCATTCGAGCATTAGCAGAGTATTGCTCCTGAAGGAGCCTATCTTTCAGATCGGTAACTTGCTGTCTTAATTCCGCATTTTCTTGAGTAAGATGAGCCACCTCAGTAGCAGTTGCAGTGTCAGAACCAGGTCCCCCAGCAGACTGGCCTGCGGCCTCTAGAATGGCAATTTGCCCTTTCATCCATTGAATGGTGTCTTGGGCAGCATTGAGCGCATTAATCATTTGGGAGATGGTTGAGTTGCTACC
>ML263501.1:0-12792 GCA_005239495.1 Nicotiana undulata | reverse complement strand
TTATACTTGATGTATTTTCTCACATGATTTATTGCTCGGCGTGTACTTTACTTTATTATGTACAGGACCTTAATGAGTATATATTCTACCTCTCGTCACTACTCTTTAAGAGTTTAGATGGGATACTCACTGGGTACATATTGGTTTATATGTACTCATGCTGCACTTTTTTTTTTCTGCACTTGATTGTGCAGGTGTTGAGGCTGGTTCGTCTGATCGTCCGTCCGCTGGTAGATACTGATCGCGGTGTCGCTCCATACGGTGAGCTGTCTTCTTGGCGTCATCCTGACAGCACATCTGGAGCCTTCTAGTTTCATTTTGCTCAGTCTTTTGTTCCAGACTGCGGCTTGTATTTTTGTATATATATATTTCAGTTGCTGTATCTATGTAGCCGCCCGTTGACACTGTGACACTAGTCCTGGCACACACTTGTTGTAGTTATGATTGGGTTTTCGGGGTTGTATATTTTTGGGCCTAGCTGTGGTTCAGCTGGTATCTACGGCCTGACCTCATATCGCTGTTATATTTCGCATTATATTGGTTATAAATTCTAAATAACTGGAATATCGAGTTCCGGGGTAGTAACTCCTGGGGATTTATATGTTGGCTTGCCTAACCTCGCCGTTAGGTGCCATCACGACCTGAACCAGGTTTTGGGTCGTGACAATTAGTTTTATAACAATTCTAAAATTTATTTTTAAAAGGTAAAATGATCGATATACATTTCCATTGGAGAACACGTTTCTTAATTTGAAGGGCATATCTTTTGAAAAAATCTTACGAAAATTGTAGTAATTCCTGTTATATGATATTGAATCTAAAATGATTGATATATCTCTTCATTAGTAATTAAATTCTTATATTTATTATATTTTTTTTTTACTATGATTCTTCAAAAGGCTATCAATAAAAGTAATTTTTTTTTAGAGATTTGGAATAAATAGGGTCGTCATATAATTTTTAGAGGAAACTGGTTCACACGTAAACAAATTTGAGCACATATATATATGAAAGGCATATTCGTTGGGCTAAGCTTACAAATATTGTAGTAATTTTTGTGAATATTAAATTTAACATGATCGAAATCGTTATATGTGTCACGACCCAAAATCTATTAAGGTCGTGATGGCGTCGGACACCACCGTCAGGAAAGCCAATCATTAATTAGTTGAAATAATTTCCTGTTTTACCATTTTTGAAATTATTACCTTTCACATACAACCCAATAAGCGAATAAAAATTAATTAAATAAATGCGACAGGTAAACCATTCCATTTATTAAATTAAATCCCAAACACATCCTAGAACCCGGTGACACAAGTACATGAGCAATTTCTAAGAGTTTTACAAATACTACAAAGCTTGTCCGAAATACAATTGGACAAGGAAAATTAAAATAAAATGAATACAATACGAGGGAGACTCTGTCAGCTGCGGATCGCCTCCGGATGATGCAGCTCGCCTAAGTCTCCAAACCAGCCACATCGCTAAGAAAGTACATGTGAAATAAAAATGCACAACAAGTGTAGCATGAGTACGAAAACAACGTGTACTCAGTAAGTATCCCGCCTAACCTCAGAGAGGTAGTGACGAGAGGTCGAATTAGACACTTGCTATAAGTAGGTTAAATATAATCAAGTGAGGTGCTAAGCATGAATATCATAGGCAATTTAATAATAATCAGGGATAAGAAATACCAACTTCTTTCATATTTAACACATTAATTCTTCTTCTTTTTAGCTGGCAATTTAAAACTCCTTAGGCAAATAAACAGTAACAATTATAGGAAATACGAAGCATTTATCATGCGCAAGAAAATGCTGAGGGTCGAACGGCGCGAACCAACAACAATAAACTGTGCACTGCCGAGGGTCAAACGGCTCGAGATGCATCTATTTTCCCTGCTCGCGAATCGATCATGCGACGCGATCATATATAATAGAGTTATCCTACTCGCGAATCATACATGTGACTCAGGTACTCATATATACACATATTCACATAATAAATCCTCATTTTTATCAGGAAAACAGTTTCTCAAGGAAATGATAAAATTCTCTTTAAGTGAACATGAAGATAGTATTTAAATCATTTCTGGAAATTCATTTGCTAAGTTTGAAGAGGTTTTAAATATTACAAATTTATCCGGAACACAATTATGCTAGGAATAATAAATTCTATTTCTAAATGATTAAGAAAAATGAACTCTAACCTTCTTAGGTATTCAATTACTAATTCGATCATATTAACAATCTAATATTACTGGCAAGATCACAAGTACAACAAGTAAGGCATGCTAGTGGGTCCTAGACTACCCGGACATAAGCATATTAGTAGCTACGCACGGACTCCCGTCATCTCGTGCGTACGTAGCCCCCCGCAAATAATAGCATGCATTCATTTAGTTCACCTATGGGGACAATTCCCCTCACAAAGTTAGAAAGGAGACTTACCTCGCTCCGAAATTCCATAACCGGATTCCAAGTCATTCCGATGACTCCAATTGATGCACGACGTCCCAAAACTAGCCAAATAACGGCAAGCCAATGAAAATATACTCTAATACTTGTTAACAATTCAAATTATATAAACTCCCAACTCCGCTCAAAGAATTGACCAAAATGCCCCCGGACCCGCGTGCCCGGATTCCGAAATTTCTTGAAGATAAACTCTACCCATAGCTTTACTAGCTCAAACATACAATGTAATCAAATATTCATGCTCAATTCGTGGTAAAAATCCAAATTACAAATTTCTAGATTTTCCCTCCAAAAATCCCAATTTGCTACTAACTTCCATGGCCAAATCTACATACAAACCTTATATTTAACTTGAGATGAGTAAGAACAACTTACCTTGACATAGATGAAGAAAATCCCCTCTTGAAGCTCTCCACAAATCGTCTAAGCCATGAGAAAATGGGTGAAATGAACTAATTCCACGCCTTTAAACAATCTGCCCAGGCTGCTGCTCCTCATTCGCGATGGGGAAGGTGCGTTCGCGAAGCCCAGAAATCCAAGCCCAAGATCTTACTCTTCGCGTTCCCACACCAAAGAGTGTGTTCGCGATGGTCAGCTTCCTCATCCCCCCGCATTCGCACTCCAGCTCCACGTTCGCATAAGCCAAACAACCCTGGCCCCCCAGCTCCCTTTCCTTCTACGCGTTCACGTGCAAAGACCCGTGTTCGCGTAGTTATCTCACACCAAGCTTTTGCGTTCGCACTCTCTTTCCTGCGTTCGCGAAAGCCAAACCAGCAGCCCCAAGATTTTCCTCTTCGCGATCGCACACAAGGGACCGCGATCGCGAAGCACACCAGATACACCAGCAACAGCAACAGCAAAACAGAGAATAAATGGTCTAAATTCACTTCGAAACACACCCGAGGCCCCCGGACCCCGTCCAATCTCACGACTCAGTCCCATAACATCCCACAGACTTGCTCGAGGCTTCAAATAACATCAAACAATGCCGAAATCACGTATCGCACTAAAAATCAAACTTTATGAACTTGAAATTTCAAACTTCCACCTCTGATGCCGAAACCTATTAAATCATGTATGATTGACCCCAAATTTTGTACACAAGTCATATTCGACATTACGGACCTGCTCCAACTTCCGGTCGGATTTCTCAAAAACCTTCAAATTTCTATCTTTAGCCAAATGACTTCAAAATAACCTACGGACATCCGAATTTACTTCCAATCGCGCTCCCAACTCCAGAATCACCATACAAAGCTATTCCCAGGCACGGACATCAATATCACTGAAATGCGCTTCAAGCCAAACTTGGGAAATTTCTTCAAAAATGCTGACTTCCACAATATACGCCGAAATGCTCCCGAGTTATCCAAAGCCCAATCCGGACATGCGCCCAAGTCCGAAATCATCATACGAACCTGCAGGAACCTTCAAATCCTGATTCGGAGGTCGTTTACTCAAAATTCCAATCTTAGTTGATTCTTCCAACTTAAGGCTTCCGAAATGAGAATTTTCTTTCCAAATCCATTCGATTTTCTTGAAATTTCAATTCCGACCATGCGTACAAGTCATAATACCTGAAATGAAGCTGCTCATGGTCCCGAACCGCTGAACAACGCGCTAGAGCTCAAAACGACCGGTCGGGTCGTTAAATTCTCCCCCACTTAAACATACGTTCGTCCTCGAACTTGCTAAGATCTGCTCTGGAGTTATCTGAAATCACTGTCTAACACCTCGTGCACCTGCCCGTTCTACCACAACCTAGTTGAGCACATTAGCTTGATCAAATATGAAGATATCCTCTCTTATCCATACAATAAGCCCAGAACCCAGTTCCAACACTTGAAATTTCTCTGCCAGGCCTGTTTCTAATATATGAACACCGCATCAACTACCACACGAGGCATCAGAACACAACTGCATACCTTTGCTGAATCAGCACCATGCACCGCATAATTCATCATCTAGCGACCATGACATTCCCTAAACCTTAACATCCAAAATTCTACGAAACTGATGCTTCCAATGCACCTTATAATATATATACATACATCCTGCTATAATGCTGAAGATACCACCACAACGTAGGAGATGTGTAGAAATTCCTAACCAGTTGCAGAGTTAACCAAACATTAAATCTTTTCTCTTGACTCAGATGATCATCTCATTACGAACCAAATAATGGTAATTGTCTTGTAATATACTTCACATAATCTTATTGCACTGATCCCAGATTTATAAATCTCGTCTCACCCAGTATGAACTGCTCAGACAACCAATCACCCCAGACATGACCAATAGTCTCACACGATGCCACAATGCGCCAATAGACCACAATTCGAACATGATACATAAGAAAATGACTCAGGAAGGGACTACTCAACTCTCCCAACTAATATGGACTTTCCTCAGAAAATAGGAAGTATAACATAAGAAAAATAAATATAGGGAACCATACTCATCATCACACTGTTGCGGCGTGCAACCTAATCCAAATAACAAACCCGTGGCCGCGTGCCACCCGGTCCCATCATAAAATTCACATAAGGAGATATACACGGAACTGAATTTTCTCACTATTATAAATTACTGAATACCGGCCGCAAGCACACTAAGTGCATAATATCACCCTGGGGAGACTAATAGAGCCATATGCTACAAAACTTAAGCACACCTGAGGTGCGATATATATATATATATATATATACTCACACAACATCATTATTCGCGGAAACTCAGCACATAGGAGTTTATCAAGCCGTTCCACAACTCACACGGCCCAATCATAATATTACATGAAATTGACGAAGACGAAACAACATCTGATGTTCCAACATCCCTCCTTGAGGAGCGCTATACTGAAATGAACACATCTGACCCGCATGAAGCCCATAGTCCTGTTTAGATCCATTCACACACTTCAAACCGATTCTGCTCGCACTGAACTAGGTTGATAGTCTTTCCTGGATCCATAATAACCCATTTCTTCTCACAACACGCAAGAACCACCATCATATCCGGGATAACACCCCACAACTCACAACAAAGATGAACTGAACGCCTTCCAAGCATACATTCTCAAATAAGCAACATTACACTTCCTCAAACTCGGTCTAATTTTCAATCCATCAGGTGACTACAAGTCACACTTATGCAATCTTCCCGCTTCCACGCTTCCACGACCTTCCACACAATGCAACAAGTCTGCACATCCACACCACCGTCCACACTAACATTGTAAAACAATTCAAGAACCCATAACCAGGGTTCAAAGCCTCTTTCACCAAACATCGATCTCAGATGACGCTGAAGTCAACACTAGCTTACTCTAAACATTCAAATCCCTTTTTGTTGCTCATCCGAGCTCATGACATCCTTGACAACACCGAACCGAAATCTTGATCCTTACTTTTAATTCTGTGCTGCTTACTACACCTGATATGCCAATATGAAATTGCAAGAATTCCATCATAACTCCCGAATCACTAATATGGTGAACACTTCATCATATAGAAACCTTTTTTCTTACCTCAATTCAAGAGAACCATGACAATATACAAGTGAATTCTCATAATCACCTTACATGCAAATCCTTAAGTAGTGGCCTATACCACCATCAACCTTCCGGGATCCGCCTACACTTGACATGCCACAACACTTGAATGCTTCCAAATAAAAATCTATTACGACGACCGACAAGCCTCGCACACACCGGCACAAACCACACGCATAACTCAATCACACTGAAGGAACTGATCACTGCCGCACATGTGCCATTCCAACCATGGCTAACCAATATATCTTCTTTTAATCATCCTTAATTGCCTCAGAAACAATAGTAACCCCATTCCACTCATAACAAACTCAATCCTCACTCATCCCGAGCGGCCTTGACTCACGAGACCATGCTATCTCAATCCCACAAACCGTCTCATACCCTTCTGATAATCTTTCTACACCCCGGAGTTTACTTCTCTCACTCCCCAATACTATCCTGCACGCTGAAAAATATCATAGAACACTCTAACCATTTTCCCTTTCTCAGAAATTATACTGCAAAAGCTCGATTTTTAATCATACTGCTGCCTGAAACCCTTAAACACTACATTCTTAACCTTCGAGTTTTCTAGAACCGCTATTGAGAGTCACCCACTCTGACTTGGCCTGGAATACAATCATCTCCAAGGCTCTTCTAGCACACCAACGCCCTTTCAATGAAGCACGTGACTGAGTCACTACCCTAAAAACTCGCCTATGCCTTAAGCATAAATTCTGAATCTTCCAAAGACTAACCTTGGTCCAATAGATCCAACTTTTAAAAACATTTACCAAATCCTAGGCATAATTACCATTTTACTCCTTTCCCCTTGTATTGGTAAAAAAGAGTTTCACACGTAAGATGATTCTTGACAACTCAGCTAGCTACGTGGACCAAGGAAAATATGACAGCTGCATATGATTCTATAAAGAGGTACGAAACAGAGAGGTACAGATCAATAAACCTACGGGGTAATCAGCTACGGGAACCCAACCTAATTGAGACAAAGAAGAGACACGGTCAGAATAAATCCGGACAGAGCTACGAGCATATTCGGAGATTCTCAATTAATGACTCACACGTTACACAATATTCACACAACAGTTACGATTACTCCTTGTAACGTCCCATTAATGTAATAATTAGTCATTAATGAGCGATCATTGTGAGAGGTAGACGTTATATTAAGAAATTCCCTATATAAGGGAAGAGAATATAACTTGTAAATGACATCTGGACGACGAATGCAATACACTTTATTTTTCTAAGTATCTTATTATCGTCATTTACTGACTCTTCTTTACTTAATATTATTTCTTTGATTATCAGTAACTCGTTTTCATCCTAAAAATAGCTTTGGTCAAAGGATCTAATTCTTTGGTTAAACAAATTGGTTCCGTTACCGGAAATCTGATAATCTTTGTTTGCTTTTCAATCGATATCCTCTAACTATGTCGAACTCCAACGACAACAACCAACAGAGAGATATGATTCCATCACCTCTTCCATCCTCAAGAGGTTCAAGGGAAAAATCCCAAGAGAGATCCAACAACAACAACGATAAAAACAACAATTATCAATCAATAGAACAAGATCGTATAAAGCAGATGATTACAGAGTATGTGAGTCAAGCTTTGCAAGAATTTGCAAGGGGATTACCAGCGACATTACCTACATCACTGACACCACCTCCTAATAACACAATTACCGTGGAAAATCCTCAATATGGGTTGGTAAACTCAACAAGGGATGACACTCCTAACGAATCTCTTAAAACGAGACCAGGTATGACTAATAACCCTGAATTACAAAATTTACTACTAACCTTGCAGAAACAGGTAAAGGAACAAAACGATCGAATCGAGCAAATTCCTGGAGTACCACCTGTTATCAAAGGCATTTATGTTGATATATATTCTCAACAACCTTGGAAATCAAGCGCAACACCCTTTCCTATACCCAAGAAATTTAAAATGCCTGATGTTCCTAAGTATGACGGAACAACTTACCCACGCGACCATGTGACTGCTTTTACCACCGGAGTAAAGGGAAATGACTTAACGAAACAAGAGATTGAATCAGTCCTTGTCAAAAAGTTCGGAGAAACACTTACCAAAGGAGCCCTAACCTGGTCTTCTCTTCTCCCTGAAAATTCTATTGATTCTTTTGCTGAGCTTGCAGAGTCTTTCATAAAAGCCCACTCAGGTGCACAAAAAGCCGAGAAAAGAATGAAGGACATATTTAAAATCAAGAAAGGAGACACGAAACTACTCCGTGAATTTGTAGACAGGTTCCAGCGAGAAAGAATGCAATTACCCAGGGTACCTGATAATTGGGCAGCCATGGCATTCGCGAGTAATCTAACTACAAAAGCTCAGAAGCCACGAGGAGACTCAAAGAAAATTTGAGGGAATTCCCAGCTACAACGTGGAATGATGTATATAACAGGTATAATACTAAACTTTGAATAGAAGAAGATATCATTGCTCGTTCAAAAGACGAAGATCATTCCAGATCCAGGCGATCCGAATCAGACAAGAGATCAGGTAAAAACAGGTACGATCCTTACTTAGGACCATCGGGACGCGAAACTCGCCCCAGGTTTGAAAATACTAGGTCAGATTATAGACCACCAATCAGGGATGTAGGCTCATCCTCATCTAGATCCAGAAAGGGTCGGGATGAACGACCTAGAAGTAATGCACGAATCGGGGATCATACCTTTAATGTAAGTACTCTTGAACTTGTTTCGATATTAAGAAATATGGGAGATAAGGTTAAATGGCCCAAAGAAATGCGGTCAAACCCAAATAAAAGGAACCCTGATTTCTGGTGTGAATTCCATAATGATCATGGACACAGGACTGCAGATTGCATATTTTTACAAGGTGAAATAGAACAATTATTGAAACAGAGCTATTTAACAGAATTGTTTAGTGATAAAGGTAAATAGGCATATATGAAGAACAGGCAAGAGCCCTCGAAACCTCCATCTCCAAAAACAACCGTCAACGTGATACATGGAGGAGAAGAAGTGAACGAAATAGTTTGTAAATTAGCCTCGAAGGTCACAATTACCCACGGAAAGCGAGTTCAAGAACATCCATATGAAGATAATATAACCTTTGACGATGCAGATTTTGGCGGACTAATGCTCCCCCACAATAATGCTCTAGTAATATCCTTACTCATTCATGACACTAACGTTAAAAGGGTGTTGATTGATCTAGGTAGTTCAGTCAATAATCATTTTGTTAAGAGTCGTGGGAGAAATGCTCATGGGAAATCAAGTGATCCAAAAGGCACGAGCCATATCAGGGTTCGATAACTCTACAGTGATAACCAAAAGAGAGATCGAACTTAGCACTTATGCTAAGAGAGTAACTAAGAACACCAAATTCCAAGTCATCGATACTAACATGGCTTATAACGTGATTATGGGAAGGCCATGGATCCACGATATGAAAGCAATACCATCCACCTTACACCAGGTAATTAAGTTTCACTCAGAATGGGGAATCAGACAGATTAGAGGTGATCGACAGACCTCCAGAAATATATATTCCGTGGCATATTATAACAAAAAAGTAGATACGAAAAAACCGAAAGATAGAGAAATCTTCCAGACAAATGTCACCGTTCAAACATGTACAGAAAAAGTTAATGACCAAACATGTACAAAAGAAGTGAACGTTCAACCAGATACGGAAGGAGATACTCACGAGAAGGTAAATCCAATCATCACGGAAGATGCATTGGACCACACAGATGTAGATTCCAGATCGGAGGTCATTCATGAACCAGATGAAGACGAACACATCAAAACAACTACGGAAGAGCTCGAGGCTGTTCCATTGTTTGAACAAAAACCTGAACAGAAGGTGTATGTAGGCACGAGGCTGAGCCCTGGTCGAAAAGGTAAGTTAATTGATTATTTAGAGGCTAACGCAGATATCTTTGCATGGTCCCACTAAGATATGACAGGTATCCCACCAGAAGTGATGACTCATAAACTAAATGAAGATCCATCTTTCGTACATGTTAAGTAGAAGAAAAGAAAGCAAGGACCATTCAAGAACCAAGTGATTGAGGAAGAGGTACAAAAACTCTTGAAAATTGGTTCGATACGAGAGGTAACGTACCCTAACTGGTTAGCTAACACTGTGGTAGTACCTAAAAAGAATGGCAAATGGAGAGTATGCGTAGATTATACAGATTTAAATAAAGCATGCCCCAAAGATGCATTCCCATTACCACATATAGATCAGATGATTGATGCCACCGCAAGTCATGAATTATTAAGCTTTCTAGATGCATATTCTGGTTATAATCAGATTAAGATGGATCCCTCAGACGAGGAAAAAACCTCCTTTATTACAAACAGGGGGACTTATTGTTATAAAGTCATGCCTTTTGGCTTAAAAAACGCTGAAGCCACCTATCAAAGGTTAGTGGAAAAACGATGGAAGTTTACATTGATGACATGCTGGTAAAGTCAACACAGGCGGAAGAACATTTCCAGCATCTTTCTACTATTTTTGACATTTTACGCAGGTATAATATGAAGCTAAATCCAGAAAAATGTGCTTTTGGTGTATAATCAGGTAAATTTTTGGGTTTCCTTGTGTCAAACAGGGGAATAGAGGTAAATCCCGCTCATATTAAAGCTATAGAAGAAATACCTGATATACTAACAAATAAAAAAGAAGTTCAAAGACTAACGGGAAGAATCACAACTTTAGGAAGATTTATTTCCAGGTCATCCGAAAAAAGTTTTAAATTCTTTTCAGTCATCAAAAAGCAGAATCAGTTCGAATAGACTGAAGAATGTCAACAGGCCCTCAAGAATATGAAGGCTTATCTATCAAAACCCCTGCTGCTATCAAAGCCAAAAGAAGGGGAAAGACTGTACATCTACCTAGCTGTCTCAGAAATTGCTGTAAGCGCAATATTGGTAAGAGAAGATAAAGGTAAACAATCTCCTATTTATTATGTAAGTAAAACTTTACTAGATGCTGAAACTAGATATCCACATCTAGAAAAGTTAGCCTTAGCTTTAATAATGGCATCTAGAAAATTACGACCATATTTTCAATGTCATCCAATCATTGTTGTGACTTCATATCCTTTAAGAAATATTTTGCATAAACAAAACCTGTCAGGAAGATTAGCCAAATGGGCATAGAATTAAGTGAGCATGAAATAATCTATCAGCCTAGGACTGCAATTAAGTCTCAAATATTAGCTGAATTTGTTGCTGACTTTAGTAATAGCATTATCCCTGAAGTGGAAATGTGATGACCCAAAAGGTCATCCTAAGTAATTCTAGCTAAATCTGTGTTTCGAGGCCCCGAAAGCCTCCGTTAATCTCACCTCGATATGCGTGCGCATCCAGGGCATGTAGCCGGGAAGCTTCTATGTGAAAATTTGATAAAAATGGAACTTTGAATTGAATAAAGTTGACTTTGGTCAACATTTTTGGAGACCCGTACCCGTGATATGATGGTCCCGGAGGGTCCGTAGGAAAATATGGGACATGGGCGTATGCCTGGAAGCGAATTCCGAGGTCCCAAGCCCGAGCAATGAATTTTTAAAGAAAATTATTTTCTGAAAATAACAAAGGATTTTGAAAATGAATTATTATGTGAAAACCGTGTTACCGGGCCCGTATTATGGTTTCGAAGCCCGGAACAGGTTTATTATATGTTATGTGACTTATCTGTGAAATTTGGTGTAAAACGGACTTGAAATGATGTGATTCGGATTAAAATCGGATAAGTTAAGCTTTATGAAGTTTTAAGAAATTTCTATGAGTTTTGAGGTTTAATTTGTTGATTTTGATGATATTTCGATGATTTAAAAGCTTGAATAAGTCCGTATTATGTATTGGGAGACGTGTGTGTTTTTGGTTTTGAGACCCGAGGGCTAGGGTAAGTTTCGGGTAGCTAACGGAGTGTGAAAACATGAAAAATCTGGTGTTTAATTGCAGCTTCTGGTGTCTGGTAGCTTAGTCTATGCGATCGCATAGGTGGAGCTGCGATTGCATAGAGTTGAGAGTGGGGGAGGGCCTGTTGTTCTCTGCGATCGCATAGATGGGTCCGCGATCGCAGTGTAGGGAGTCTGGCGTTCTGCGATCGCATTCCTTCTTCGCGATCGCATAGGCTTAGGTGAAGGGACAACTGGGTTGCATTATGCGATCGCATCTCGTCTTCTGCGATCGCATAGTGTGTCAGTGGAGTCAGGTGGGGGCTGGGTAGTATCTCTTTGCGATCGTGTAGTTTTGTCTGCGACCGCAGACGCCTGGCCCGCTCCCTTCCGCGATCGCACCCCCTTGTTCTGCGATCGCATAGTAGTANGAGAACAAAATCGCCCAGTTATCTTTAAGTCTTAAAAACAGAATACTCTACACGGGACTTTGCTATTTTCAGCCTTCTTCTCCTCCTCCAACCTCCATTGTCGACCCCCAAGCTAGGACCCTTCAATAAACCTTTGGGTAAGTGATTTCAACTTCTATTTCTTCCACTTTCCTTTCATAATCATTAGAAACCTAGGCCAAAAATCATAAAATCAAGTAGAAATTAGGGGTTTTGGGTAGAATTAGGTTTTTGGAAAAACTGGGTGATTCAACCTCAATTTGGGGTCGGATCTTCAAACAAATCATATATTTTAACTCGTGGGGTAATGGGTGAACGGGTTTTGGTCCAAACCTCAAGTTTAGACCACGTGGGCCCGGGGTCAAATTTTGGTAATTTTGGAAGAATGCTAGAAATTGAA
>ML263500.1:369-48920 GCA_005239495.1 Nicotiana undulata | reverse complement strand
ACGTAAAATACTGCAGGGTGCAACATCGTCGTAACTTATTACTGCGAAGCGTGACATCACCGTGATACTGCGGGGCGTAACAATACTATTGTTGTGGACCATGTGTATCGGTCGTTTCTTATATCTATTGGAGGTCTGGAGACCCGAGTGGACATGATGTTGCTCAGTATTGTTGATTTTGATGTGATTCTGGGCATGGATTGGTTGTCCCCATGTCATGCTATCCTTGATTGTCACGCTAAGACCGTGACCTTAGCTATGCCCGGAGTTCCGAGAGTTGAGTGGAGGGGGTTTATAGAGCATGTACCTATCAGAGTGATTTCTTATTTAAAGGCTCAGCGTATGGTTGAGAAAGGGTGTGAGTCTTATCTTGCTTTTGTGAGGGATGTTAGTAGTGAGACTCCTTCTTTTGATTCTGTTCGTGTAGTCCGTGACTTTCCGGATGTATTCCCTGCAGACTTGGCATGCATGCCACCTGACGGGGATATTGATTTTGGTATTGACCTGGTGCCAGACACTCAGCCTATCTCTATTCCACCTTACCGCATGGCACCAACGGAGTTGAAAGAATTGAAAGAGCAGCTTCAGGAACTCTTAGATAAGGGGTTTATTCGGCCTAGTGTGTCACCTTGGGGTGCACCGGTGTTGTTTGTGAAAAAGAAAGATGGATCCAAGCGTATGTGTATTGATTATAGACAGCTGAATAAGGTTACTGTGAAGAACCGGTATCCTTTGCCTCGTATTGATGACTTATTTGATCATCTTCAAGGAGCTAAGGTGTTCTCCAAGATTGACTTAAGGTCTGGGTATCATCAACTGAAGATTCGGGATTCTGACATTCTGAAGACTGCTTTCAGGACCAGATATGGTCATTATGAATTTATGGTTATGTCATTTGGGCTGACCAATTCCCCAGTCGCGTTCATGCAATTGATGAACAACGTGTTTCAGCCTTACCTTGATTCTTTTGTCATTGTATTCATTAATGAGATCCTGGTGTATTCTCGTAGCCAGGAGGAGCATGCTCAACATTTGAGGATTGTGTTGCAGAGGTTGAGGGAGGAGAAGCTTTATGCAAAATTCTCCAAGTGTGAGTTTTGGCTTGGTTCAGTAGCTTTCTTGGGGCACGTGGTGTCTAGTGAGGGTATTCAGGTTGATCCAAAGAAGATTGAGGCGGTGCAGAGTTGGCCCAGACCATCCTCAGCTACTGAGATTAGGAGTTTCCTTGGTTTGGCAGGATATTACTATCTCTTTGTGGAGGGATTCTCTTCTATTGCTTCACCATTGACTAGATTGACCCAGAAGGGTGCTCCATTCACATGGTCCGATGAGTGTGAGGAGAGCTTTCAGAAGCTCAAGTCAGCATTGACCACAGCTCCGGTACTAGTTTTGCCTACTGGTTCGGGTTCTTACATAGTCTATTGTGACGCTTCTAGAGTTGGTTTGGGAGCGGTGTTGATGCAGGACGGTAGGGTGATTGCCTATGCGTCTAGATAGTTGAAGGTTCACGATCTTGAGTTAGCTGCTATTGTTCATGCCTTAAAGATTTGGCGCCATTACTTGTATGGGGTACTGTGTGAGATTTTCACTGATCATCGTAGCTTGCAGTATCTGTTGAGGCAGAAGGATTTGAATTTGCGACAGAGGAGATGGTTAGAGCTTCTCAAGGATTATGACCTTACTATTTTGTATCATCCGGGGAAAGCCAATGTAGTGGCCGATGCCTTGAGTCGCAGAGCTGAGAGTTTGGGAGTCTAGCATACCTTTCAGCAGCAGAGCGACCTTTAACACTTGATGTTCAGGCTTTAGCGGGTCAGTTGGTGAGATTGGATTTGTCAGACCCTCCGCGGGTATTAGCTAGCATGGCTTCCTGGTCCTCTCTTTATGATCAGATTAAAGCTCGCCAGTATGATGACCGGTATTTGTAGTTCTTCAGGATAGAGTCCGTCGAGGTGATGCCAGGGATGTGACTATTGGTGATGACGGAGTTATGAGGATGCAGGGCCGTATTTGCGTGCCCAATGTGGAAGGGATTCGAGAGTTGATATTAGCATAGGCTCATAGCCCGCGGTATTTTATTCATCTGGGTGCCGCGAAGATGTATCAGGATCTGAGACAGAAGTATTGGTGGAGGCGGATGAAGAGAGATATTGTTGAGTATGTAGCACGGTGTCTCAACTGCCAGCAGGTCAAGTATGAGCACCAGAGACCAGGTGTATTGCTTCAGAGGTTAGATATCCCGGAGTGGAAGTGGGAGAAAATTACTATGGACTTTGTAGTTGGGCTTCCACGGACTTCGAAGGGTTTTGATGCTATTTGGGTCATTTTGGATAGATTGACCAAGTCCGCGCACTTCCTTCCTGTTAGCACTACTTATACTTCAGCGCGGTTAGCTGGTATTTACATTAAGGAGATTGTCCGACTGCATGGAGTTCCAGTTTCTATTATTTCTGACAGAGGTACTCAGTTCACATCTCAGTTTTGGAGGGCCGTGCAAAGAGGTATGGGCACTCAGGTATAGTTGAGCACAACATTTCATCCTCAGACCGACGGGCAATCGGAACAGAATATTCAGATTTTGGAGGACATGTTACGTGCTTGTGTGATTGATTTTGGTGGTTCATGGGATCAGTTTCTGCCACTAGAGGATTTTTCATATAATAACAACTACCAGTCCAGTATTTAGAGGGCCCCGTATGAGGCTTTATATGGTAGGAGGGGTAGATCTCCGGTTGGTTGGTTTGAGCCTAGTGAGGCTAAGTTATTGGGCACAAATTTGATTCAGGATGCGTTGGAGAAGGTGAAGTTGATTCAGGAGCGACTTCGAACGGCGCAGTCTAGGCAGAAGAGTTATGCGGACCGGAAGGTCCGGGATGTGTCATTTATGGTAGGTGATAAGGTACTGTTGAAGGTATCACCCATGAAGGGTGTTATGAGGTTCGGAAAGAGAGGAAAGCTGAGTCCACGATTTATTGGTCCTTTTGAGGTACTTCAGAAGGTTGGAGAGGTGGCTTATAGACTTGCTTTTCCACCCAGTCTATCGAGCGTTCATCCGGTATTTCATGTGTAGATGCTAAGGAAGTATGTTGGTGACCCGTCTCATGTTTTAGGCTTCAGCACATTTCATCTTGAGGGTAATATGTCATATGAGGTAGAACGAGTAGAAATTTTGGCTCGCGAGGTCAGAAAGTTGAGGTCTAAGGATATAGCATCAGTGAAGGTGCAGTGAAGAGGTCAGCCAATGGAGGAGGCTACTTGGGAGACCAAGCGGGAGATGCAGAGCAAATATCCTCACTTATTTGAGACTCCAGGTTTGTTTCTAGACCCGTTCGAGGACGAACGTTTGTTTAAGAGGGGGAGAATGTAACGACCCGGTCCGTCGTTACATAGAACTTAAATTATAATTACTATTATTGACTTGTTATAAGTTGGTTATACTTTTATTTATGTGTTAGAGTTGGTAGGCTTGAAATCAGAATGGTTGTAGTGAGAGTTTAGTCATTTAGTCTCTAAAAATGGCCTTAAAGTTGGAAAAGTCAACTGAGAGTTGACTTATTGGTAAACGACCTCGGAATGTGAATTTTATGGCTCGCATAGCTTAGTTAGGTAATTTGGGACTTAGGAGTGTGTTCAGAATATTTTTGTGATGTCCGGTGTAGAATTAGGTTTGAATTGGCAAAAGTAAGTTTTTGGTGATTTTCGGTCGGCAGTGGAAAATAGGCTATCGGGGTGGAAATGGAATTCCGACAATTGGAACAGGTTCGTAATGTCATTTTGGATATGTCTGCAAAATATCAGGTCAATCAGAGTTGTTTTGGATCGTTTCGGCGTCGTTGATGGATTTTAGAAATTTCAAAGTTCTTAGGCTTGAATCCGACGTGATTTGGGTGTTTAGATGTTATTTTTAGTGTTTTGAGAGCACAAATAAGTTTGAATGATCATATGTGATGTGTTGGTATTTTTGGTTGGGGTCCCGAGGGGCTCGGAATTGAATTCGGGTGTTTAACGGAGGTTTGGACTTGGAAATTGCAGCAACACAACTGTTGGTGCTGGTGTAACCGAAGGTGCGGGCCTGCTGGAGCGGACCAAGCTCCGCAGGTGCGGGAAGGTCACAGGTGTGGTTAGGGGACCTCAAGTGCGGTCCCACAGGTGCGAGTAAGGGGTCGCAGGTGCGGAAATCCCTGGACAAAATATAATTAAACCCCCCGCGACCATAACCTATTTTAACACCATTTTTGAACAGAAGAAGCTTTTGAGGCGATTTTGAAGAGGGAAAATCAGTGTTCTTCATAGAGGTAAGTATTTTGGACCTTAAAACTCGATTATAGGTGATTAAGTAACACAATCTTAGTGTTTAATTCATGAAAATCAGTAGAAAAAGTTGGAGTTAGGGCTTGAGATTATGAGACCTTTAGGGGTCGATTTGAGGGGTCAAACGAACTCCGATTTTAGCGTTCTTTATATGTACAGACTCGTAAAATGATGAAGAACATTTTTTTATAAGAATTTCTGAGTTCCGGGATGCGGGCCCGGGGGTCGAGATTTAGCAAACTTCGGGTTTTCAGCTAAAATTGATATTTTTCAATTGGAATTCACTCCTTAAGCATAATTTGATGATAAAAATCTGAATTTGGTATTTGGAGCGCTCGGGGGTTGATACGAGAGGCAATCTTATTGCGAAATAGTTTGCGGGCTAGTTTGAGGTAAGTAATATCTTTAAATCCTGTTCTGAGGGTATGAAACCCCGGACTCTGCACCCTTTCACGGGTTTTGGAATGCAAAGGTTGGAACTTTGGAAAAATATTCCTTATTTAGGAAACTATAGAGTTGTGAAATCGATTTTTAAAGCCTATGCTTAATAGTACTGATATATACCTGATATGTTTTTGGTTGTAAGCCATGTTTGGGGCCTAGTGCCGATTTGTTTACCCCTTGGGGGATGTTTTACTATTTTCCTCACTGATATGTTATGATTTTTCACTCAGTCTTTTCTTGATAAATTGTTTTGACACTCAGAGAATTTTGATACTATTTATTAAAAATGAAACACTATTTTTGGGTCGAGAACCCGGTATAATTATGGCCTGAAGGGCATGTTGAGAGTGTCTGACCGAGTGAGTCTGCGAGCCAATATTGTGAGGATGATTTGATATGAGTGAGGTTGCGGGCCTATATTGTGTGTGATTATGCCATGTTGTGGCTTATTATAGCGCTTGGGCTGTAGGAGCCCCTCCGGAGTCTGTTTTACACCCCCAGTGAGTGCAGGTACCAAATGAGTGATGTTGCCCGCGGGGCTGATACTGAGTGATTGTGAGGTTGCCTGATGGGATAATATTGAGTGACTGTGAGGTTGCCTGATGGGCTAATATGGAGTGACTGTGAGGTTTCCTGATGGGCTGATACTGAGATTGCTATGAGAAATGATTTTGGCCCGAAGGGCAAATTTATGATAAATTTTACTGAGTTTTTGACTACGATTCATTTCATTTTTCAAACTGATTTTTACTGAGATATATTGATATTATACTTGTTTCAAAGGATTTATGGAAAACGGATTTCGAACTTATGAATTTGATGAATACTTTATGGTGACTTGGTGTTTTACTGTTTTTGTGAATTGGTGTATCTGTGCTGTGAGTTTCGTATTTCTCAGACTGTGATTTATTTTCATTACTACTGATTTGGCGTACTCATCATTACTCCCTGCACCTTCGTGTGCAGATCCAGGTATTGATTCGGAGCAGTAGTCGTCCGCGTTTGTTATCAGCAGCTCACGGGATTTCGAGGTAGCTGTCCAGCGTCCACAGCTTCTCCATTTCCCTTCCTTATTTAGTATTAGTATTTCATCCTTAGACTTTATTTAAGACATTAGCAGAGTTAGTTTTATTTCGTAGATGCTTGTGATCATGTTGACTCTAGTCTTCGGAGGTATTGTTTAGAGTTGTTTAGACTATTATTGGGGCGCTAAGACTTAAAGAATTTATTTTATGCTATGTTTGTTGTTTATTATTGAATTGTGAATTATTATAATAGAACGAATGTGTAGTAATGTGATGGTTAGCTAGCCTAGTTCCACGACAGGCGCCATCACGACTTGTAGGATTTGGGGTCGTGACACTTACATTAGGGCGAAAAAGGATATGTATGATAGAGCTATGACTCGGGTTAGGACTTTGGGAGTTGACTCAGAGCCTTTTCCGGTTGTTATGGGGTTACACCAAGGATCTGTGCTCAGCCCGTTCTTATTTGCTCTGGTGATGGACGCACTAACACACCATATCCAAGAAGAGGTGACATGGTGTATGTTGTTCGTTGATGATATAGTTATGATTGATGAGACACGAGGCAGCGTTAATGGGAGATTGGAGGTATGGAGGCAGGCCGTGGAGTCTGAAGGTTTCAAGTTCAGTAGGACTAAGACGAAATGGAATATAAGTTCAACGACATGACAGGGGAAGCGGATGTGGAAGTCAGGCTTGACTCACAGGTAATCCTCAAGAGAGAAAGTTTTAAGTACTTAGGGTCAATTGTCCAGGGAGATGGGGAGATTTACGGGGATGTTACGCACCGTATTGGGTGGGGTGGATGAAATGGAGGTTAGCGTCTGGAGTCCTGTGTGACAAGAATGTGACACCGAAACTCAAAGGTAAGTTCTATAGAGTAGTGGTTAGACCGTCCATGTTGTATCGAGCTAAGTGTTGTCCAGTCAAGAATTCACATATCTAGAAGATGAAAGTAGTAGAAATGAGGATGTTGATATGGATGTGTGGGAAAACTAGGCTGGAAAAGATTAGGAATGAAGATATTCGGGAGAGGGTGGGCGTGGCTCCCGTGGACGACAAGATGCGGGAAGCGCGACTTAGATGGTTCGGACACGTGCAAAGAAGAAGCCTAGATGCACCAGTTAGTAGGTGTGAGAGGTTGTTTTTGGCAGGTACGAGAAGAGGCAGAGGGCGGCCTAAGAGGTATTGGGGAGATATGATCGGGTAGGACATGGCGCGACTTCAGATTTCCGAGGACATGGCTCTTGATAGAAACATGTGGAGGTCGAGCATTAGGGTGGTAGGCTAGGGGGTAGTCTAGAGTTCTTCCCTCTTTGTACATGGTCGTCTGATAGAATTTTGTTTAGGTTTGTTAGTGGTGTATGTTGTGTTCAAATTGTTGTTTTGCATAGTTTTGTGTTATTGTCCTTTCACTTATTCGTTGTTATTATTTTCTTTCTGGCATATTTTGTCGATACATGCCTTTTCTTTTGTTTCTTTTATGATATTATTGTCTCTTTTGTTGACCCGAGAGTCTCCCGAAAATAGCCTCTCTACCCTTTTCGGGGTAGGGGTAAGGTCTGCGTACACTCTTCCCTCCCCAGACCCCACTAGTGGGATCTTACTGGGTATGTTGTTGTTGTTGTTGTTTGGACAGTAGTGGAACTTTTGATATCAGGGTCAGATTGGATTTTTGGAAGTTGGAGTAGGTTCGTGGTGTCATTTTTGACTTATGTGTAAATTTTGAGGTCAATCAGACGTGGTTTGGTAGGTTTCGACGTCGTTTGTAGAATTTGGAAATTTTGAAGTTCATTAGGCTTGATCCGTGGGTAATTCGTGTTTTTGATATTTTTTGAGGTTACTTGAGGATTCGACTACGTTCGTATGATGTTTTAGGACTTGTTGGTATGTTTGGTTGAGGTCCCGAGGGCCTCGGGAGAGTTTCGGGTGGTTAACGGATCATTTTTGGGCTTTGGTTGATGGCTTATATCTGTTGGTGTGATTATTCGGGTTTCCTTCATCTGTTAAAATCGAGGTCATGATCGAGGGTAGAATCGAGAGGGAAGCATGGACAGAAACTTTAAGTTATAAAATAAGGGGACTTCACCCCATTTTCCATTTTTGACAATTAGCTTGGGGAGAGGCGATTCTTGAGATATTTTTCAAGGAAAAACATTGGGGGTAAGTGATTCAGACTTGGTTTTGGCTAAATCCCATGATTATGTCTTTAATTTCATCATCTAATTTGTGATTTGGGGTGAAAATTGGGGAAAAAGAGGAAGCGTTCTTGAGATAGATTTTTTAGGTTTTGAATAGGATTTTATTATCGGATTTGAGTAATTTTGGTAAGGTTAGGCTCATGAGTGAATGGGCTTTCGAATTTTGCAATTTTTGTCGTATTTCGAGACGTGGGCCAGGGGCCCGAGTTTGAGCCCATTTTGGATTTTGGGCTAGATTTCGATAGTTTTCTTGTGGAATTTATCCTTTTTAGCCAATATTGATTATCTCGTACTGTTTATGACTAGATTCGGGGTATTTGGAGGCCTATTCAAGAGGCAAGGGCATTTCGAAGTAGGATTTCTACGCAGTTGAGGTAAGTAACCGTTTTAAAGCCGGTCTTGAGGGTATGAAACCCGGAGTATGGTATGATGTGTGTATACAGTCAAAATCGGGAACGACCGATCTTGAGGTTTTTATGACATCGGGACAAGACCCGAAGAGCAACTCCGAGACAAATTCCTCGAAGGGCGGTACCGAAGGATCGACGCACCTCGAGAGAAGCAGAAGGTCGGAGCCCATCGGGGAAAGGCGCGGGATTCCCAAGAACATATGACTAAAGCTGACAAGCACCTGCCAAATAGTACAAGTCCATACCGGACCATTGAATAGCTATACCAACTCTCCTCATTTGTAATAAATGTTTATGTACTATGTTGGGATCCCCCCTCCTATATAAAAGGAATCCTTGTCATTTTTTGCACACATGATATTCAATACAAGAACAAGAACATTCTTTGCTCTCTAATTCAAACATCTTCTATTGCCTCTTTACTGGTTTATTACTTGTATTTATTGTATTTCATTGGTTGTTCTTCATTTATTAATCATCGTAGATCATAAATAGCCGCCTTCAAGGCCCTTAGCACTGTTAGACCTTCATCAGTCACTCACAACTACCCCCAAGCCTCGACCTCGAGGACTTATCTCGGCCAGCTCGGAACCCCCGACTCGAGGCAGTCTGGTTTGCCTATTTCAAATTTATATCACTCTTATCTCGTTTCTTTAATTTACACCTAGCATCTATTGCTTAACAACTAGTATTAAAATAAATCACGTATTTTTAGAACCACAAATCAAATCTAATTGTAATTACCATTTTCAAGGTAAACAGTTTGGCGCCCACCGTGGGGCTAAAATAATAGTGGTTGTTTTAGTGCTGGTTTACTAAAAATCACAAGTTATTCTTCACACTTTTTCTTGTCCAAGAATCTTTGATTTCAGGTCAAAATGTCTAACTTAGTGAACGCACATGAAAACAACGGCTGTGAAGACCATGGAAAGAACGGTGTGGCTGGAGGGGCATCAGTGCAAACTCACGTTGATAAATTTCCACGCAATGCTCAACATGTTAATGTAAGCTCTCATATAGACGGAAGTACGCGCGAAGGGGATCAACATTAAGCACATGGAACGCCTACTCAAAGGGAAAGAGAATTTAGCCTTCATATATTTTTTGAAATGTTTCAAGCACAACAAGTGGCTATTGCTCAGCTGCAAAGCCGTCAAAAAACTTCGAGCATGGCGCCGCCGGAGACAGATCTTCAAATCGAATGGGCACCAGAAAGGTCGTGCAATAATGGGTCAGCAGCCGACCCTGCTGTTATGAAGATGTTCGAGGACCTCACAAGGAGGATTGAATCAAGGCTTACAGAAAGAAAGCCAAGGCCAAACAAATAAAGGTATCAGCCATACATAGAAAATCGGAAAAATATCCCGAGGTGCAATATACCTCGTAGTGAGCAAAGGATGGATCGAGGCCAAAATCCACAGGGAATCGTGAACAAAGTCAGGCTTGGCAGGCAGGACCGGTAGAAACATCTCGGCTACCCGATCACAACTTCAACATTGATACATCAAGCATCGTATCAGCCGTGGGAAAAATCTCTGATTCCAGATGGCCAAAACCCATACTATCGGATCCTTCGCAAAGGAAACCTAACTTGATGTGCGAATTCCACAACACGCACGGTCATAGGACCAAAGATTTCAGGCATCTCCAAGAAGAAGTAGCCCGACTAATTAGTAAAGGGCACCTCCAAGAGTTCCTCGGTGGTCGATCTGAAAACCACTCTCGAGGAAGAAAAGCAGGCAGGAGGAACGGAACGGGAGAACCTCAACACATCGTTCATATGATCATTGGAGGGACCGACATTCCTCAAGGACCCATAATTAAGCGGACAAAGGTATCCGCCGCAACAGAAGGACAAATTCGGGGCCGCATGCCCGAGGACATTCTTGCATTTAGTGAAGAGGACTTCGAAACCTTGTTTCAACCGCATAATGATGCACTGGTAATTTCCTTTCTTTTGAATAACATTCAAATAAAACGTGTACTCGTGGATCTAGGTAGCTCGGCCAATGTAATCAGGTCGAAGGTGGTGGAGAATCTTGGACTCCTCAATCAAATCGTGCCTACCTCACGAGTCCTCAATGGGTTAAATATGGCCGGCGAAGCAACAAAGGGGGAGATTGTCCTGCCAGTCAACATATCTGGTACGGTTCAAAATACCAAATTCCATGTCATTAAAGGTGAGATGAGGTACAACGCATTACTTGGGAGGCCATGGATACACAACATGGGGGCAGTGCCATTGACTCTTCATCAAATGATGAATTTCCAACAAAATACAGTATAAAGACAATATATGGGGAGCAACGTGCGGCAAGGGAGATGTTCGCGGTTCACAGTGAGGCACCAACATCCACGTCCTCCACCTCGGAGGAGCCTGAGGGTAAACAGATCCCCGAGGACAATGAGGAAGACTTCCTAGCCCCTCGAACCTTTGTTGCCCCCGAAGAAACGGATGCAACTAAATCAACAGTTGAAGAACTAGAACAGGCTGTTCTGGTTGAACATATCCCGGATCGAAAGGTATGCCTGGGAACGGGACTGACCCCCGAACTCAGGAGAAAATTCATTCAATTCCTTATTAATAACATCAACTACTTTGCTTGGTCCCATTTAGACATGACAGGGATCCCGCTGGAAATAACCACTCATCGACTGAGCGTCGATTCCAGACTCAAACCGGTAAATCAAAAAAGAAGACCTCAGTACGAGGTAAAACATGCATTCATCAAGGATGAGGTAACAAAGCTCCTCAAAAT
This sequence comes from Nicotiana undulata, assembly GCA_005239495.1. NCBI lineage: Eukaryota > Viridiplantae > Streptophyta > Magnoliopsida > Solanales > Solanaceae > Nicotiana > Nicotiana undulata. Next base: position 37,770 of record ML263500.1, on the reverse strand, counting down.
AAGGTCTATTAGGGAGATAAAATACCTCGATTGGTTGGTCAATGTGGTGGTAGAACCCAAAAGGGGAATAACCTAAGAATGTGCGTAGATTATAAAGGTTTAAATAAGGCATGCCCCAAAGATTCATTCTCATTGCCTAACATCGATCTCCTGATTGATCACGGCCAGCCACGAGATCCTCACCTTTCTTGACGCCTACTCGGGGTATAATCAAATTCAAATGAACCCCGAGGATAAGGGAAAAGACTTCGTTCATCACAAAGTATGGTACGTACTGCTACAACGTGAGGCCCTTCGGGATAAAAAATGCGGGAGCCACGTACCAACGACTAGTTAATAAAATGTTTGAACATCAAATAGGCAAATCTATGGAAGTATACATTGAAGATATTCTAGTTAAGTCACTGCGCACAGAGAACCATTTGACTCATTTCCAGGAGACATTCGACATTCTCGGAAGCTACAACATAAAGCTCAACCCCGAGAAGTGTGCCTTCGGGGTAGGGTCGGGCAAATTTTTGGGCTTCATGGTGTCAAACAGGGGGATTGAGATAAACCCCGTCAAAATCAAAGTTATCGAGGAGATCGCGGTGGTAAATAACATGAAGTTTGTGCAGAGGCTGACCGGGCGGATACCAACCTTTGGTCGATTCATATCGAGGTCGTCGGACAAGAGTCACCATTTCTTCTCCTTGCTCAAAAAGAAAAATAGCTTCGAATGGACTCCGGAATGCCAACATGCCTTAGAGGAGTTGAAGCGATATCTATCAAGCCCACCTTTACTCCATACACCAAAGGAGGATGAAACACTGTATCTGTACCTAGCCGTGTCCGAGGTAGCAGTAAGTGGTGTGCTGGTTCGAGAAGAGCAAGGTACGCAATTCCCTGTTTACTATGTAAGTCGGACCTTGGGCGATGCCGAAACCAGGTACCCGCTTCTAGAAAAATTAGCTCTTGCATTAATTAGTGCATCTCAAAAGTTAAAGCCTTATTTTCAATGCCATCGCATTTGTGTTTTAACGACATACCCCCTTCGAAGCATATTGCATAAGCCTGAGTTATCGGGCCGACTGACCAAATGGGCCATCAAACTCGGGGGGTATGACATTGAGTATCATCCCCAAACGGCTATTAAATCTCAAATTTCGGCGGATTTAGTGGCTGACTTTACGCCTGCCCTAGTGCCCGAAGTAGAAAAAGAACTTCTGCTAAAAACGGGCACATCTTCGGGGATATGGACCCTGTTCACCGACGGTGCCTCGAACGTGAAAGGGTTTGGGCTCTGCATAGTCCTAAAGCCCCCTACGGACGGCATGATTAGACAATCTATAAAGACTACGAAATTGACTAACAACGAAGCCGAGTATGCTATGATTGCAGGTCTGGAGTTGGCCAAAGGCCTAGGAGCCGAAATCATCGAAGTAGTGTGTGATTCACTTCTGGTAGTAAATCAGGTAAATGGGAGCCTCGAGGTTCGAGAAGAAAGGATGCAGAGGTACTTAGACAAAATTCAAATCACGTTGCATCGCTTCAAAGAATGGACCATGACCCATATATCTTGAGAACAAAATAGTGAGGCCGATGCCCTCGAAAATCTAGGATCATCCATTGAAGAAGACGACATACTCCCCGGAGCCGTTGTCCAGCTATCCAAATCGGTGATCGAGGAAGGCCATGCCGAAATTAATTCCACTAGGCTAACATGGGATTGGAGAAATAAGTACGCCGACTATTTGGGAAGTGGGAAGTTACCGGCGAACCTAAAAGAGTCGAGGGCTCTGCGAACCAAAGTAGCTCGATTCTCAATCGACAAAAATAGGACTCTATATAGAAGGACCTTCGACGGACCCCTGACGGTACGCTTGAGACCGGGTGACACAGATTATGTGCTCCGAGAAATCCACGAGAGTACCAGCGAAAATCACTATGGCGCCGATTCTCTAGTCCAAAAGGTGATCAGAGCAGGTTACTATTAGGACAACATGGAAAAGGACGCCAAGGAATTCGTCCGGAAATGTGACAAATGCCAAAGATTTGCACCAATGATTCACCAACCCCGTGAACAACTACAATCAGTCTTATCATCGTGGTCGTTCATGAAGTGGGGGATGGACATCGCCGGACCCCTACCAACGGCGCCAGGTAAGGCTAGATTTATTCTATTTATGACTGACTATTTCTCAAAATGGGTGGAAGCGCATGCCTTCGAGAAGATAAGAGAAAAAGAAGTCATTAACTTCATATGGGACCATATCCTGTGCCGATTCGGGATCCCCTCTGAAATAACCTGCGACAACGGAAAGCAGTTCATCGGAAGCAAAGTCACAAAGTTCCTCGAGGACCACAAGATCAAAAGGATCCTGTCAACACCCTATCACCCTTGTGCAAACGGCCGAGACGAATCCACAAACAAAACCATCATTCAAAACTTGAAAAAGAAGTTAGAAAATGCGAAAGGTAAATGGAGGGAAATGTTTCCCGAGGTCCTATGGGCGTATCGAACAACTCCAAAATCAAGCACAGGAGAGACGCCGTTCTCTCTAGTGTATAGGTCCGAGGCTTTGATACCGGTCGAAGTCGGGGAGCCGAGTGCCAGGTTCCGGCTTGCTACCGAGAGTTCTAACAACGAGGCTATGACTGCAGCCCTTGAGCTATTATATGAGAAGTGCGAAGCTTCACTTGTCCGAATTGCCGCCCAGAAACAAAGGATCGAAAGATACTATAACAGGAGAACAAACCTCTGACATTTCGGAGTCGGGGACTTAGTCCTAAGGAAAGTCACCCAGAACACTCGAAACCCTAATGAAGGAAAGCTAGGCCCGAGCTGGGAAGGACCGTACCACGTCCTCGGAGTAATCGGCAAAGGGTCCTACAAACTCAGTACTATGGAAGGCGAACATCTTCCGAGAAATTGGAACATATATATGCTCAAACGCTATTACTGCTAAGGTAAGACTATGCTCCTGTTTTCATTTATATGCTCCACACTAAACTTCCGCAGATATCCGGTGGAAGACATCGTGACATCCTCCAACTTCAAAAGACCTTTGGGTTTTAAAGTATGCGTTGCACTCTTTTCCTTCGATCGGGTTTTATCCCTAATGAGGGTTTTACCGGCAAGGTTTTTAATGAGGCAACATCTATATGCTACCTAAGGAAGACTGAATAAGTATTCAAGGCTCCTCTTTAGTCAACCTCGAATACTGGGAGGCATCACCCCGGGAGATCACCTCCCCGAATAATTCGAAACAAGCCAAAGAGGACCTCGATAGGAAAATGATGTATCGGTCCAAACGGTCAAATGAACCGTGTCGGCATAGAATAACCGAATCATCGATGGTGAAAATCTGTGTACTTGTACAAAGCAATCAGAGGGGCATCTTTTATACAAAGCTTTGCGCTTTCAAAGAATTTTTTATCACAAGAAATGGCTCCAGAGCCAGAAATTTCCCGGACACTCGGGGACTGACGTCAAAAACTCGAAGCCCTAAGACCCCAGGGCCAGAAACTTCGAGCTCCTAAGCCCAAATTCACAAAGAACAACCCTAGAGCAAAAAACTTTCGATGCTTCGGGGATTTTTGTTGACTGTCTCCTCGTCGAGCTATCAAAGCTCGAGGCCATAAGACCCCAAGCGGGCAACCTCGAGCCCGAAAGCCCTTTGTGTGGTGGCACCAAAATCTGTAAGTCCTATGGGCATGACCAAATCTGTAAGTCCTACGGGCATGACCAAATCTGTAAGTCCTACGGGCATGACCAAATCTGTAAGTCCTACGGGCATGACCAAATTTGTAAGTCCTACGGGCATGACCAAATATGAAAGAACTTAAAAAGGCATAATCATCAAACCTGTAAGACCTCAAATAAGGCATGTCAAATTTGAAAGACCTTAAAAAAAGGCATAATCCCGATATTAAAATCAAGGCTATATATTCGAACTTGTAAGACCCCTCAAAAGGCATACCCTCGATATAGACACCGAGATTATCTCGCTCGGGGACTAAAAGGCTACGGCCAAACATAATGACTATGGTCTAAAGGCTACGGCCAAACACAATAACCACGATCATAAGGCTACGACCACACGCAATGGCTACAATCAAATTAGCGCGACTCGGGGACGCTCGACCGTTGCCACAAAATCAAATCCTTTGAAGTTACTTTGGAAAGAACCGGTTAAATCAGGTTACCCTCGGCATAAGAAAAAGATAGCTTCGATCATGTTCATGTCAGCTCCAAACAATGAAAAGGCTTCGAGACAGTTCGGCCATAGGGCAAAACCTTCTGAGGTGCTCATTTATCGTCACACAACGGATCACAATCGAGGTTCTTATCGAGCCGTCGAAGAGTTGGATGAACACAAACACTTCATAAAAAGTCTTTAACGGGGGAAATATACAGCCACACTAAAGGTCATACTGACCCAACACGTAAGAGCCTCTGGGCCAGCTTAAAAATTCCTAAGGACAAATGCGTAAGATCCCAGGGGCCAGCTCAAGAAGCCTCAGGGAAAATTCAAAAACCTAAGGGTCAATGAGCTCGAGTCGAAACCCGACTCGAAGACTGAGCCCGAAACGGTTAACTAAAATGCCTAAGGTAAAATACATAAAAAGCCTCCGGGCCAACATCAAAAAAGCCTACGGGCCGATTATAGGTCATACTAAGGATGTAATCCGGTCCGGTCCGGGCCCGAATCAGGCCCGCGAGCTCATGTGGGTAGCGGGCCTAAACGGGTCGACCCGTTTAAGCTCGGACCCAGTTGGTTCCTTAAGCCCATGTAGGTCGGTCCTCTCTTTTAAGCCCGCGAGCCCAGGACCATTTGGGCCCGGGACCGGCTTCCTAAGTGGGTCAGTTCAACTGGTCCTAAACGAGCCACCAACGACTATTTGTTTATTTTTTAAATTCTGAAAAAAGGTCAACGCTTGGATATTTAAAATATAGCCGTTGGCCTTCAAAATTAGCCGTTTGGCACTTTGAAAAATAGCCATTTTGCCCCCCAACTTTGTTTAACCCCAAACTTTTTATAATTATATTTTTTCCCTATTCTCAACTATAAATACCCTCTCATTCTTTCATTTTTCTCACAAAATCATCAATCTCTCTCAATCTATCTCTAATTTTCTTCTATAATTGCTTACTTTATTATTGAAATTTGTGAAAAATTGTCAAGTTGGTGAATTGAAGTATTCAAGTCTTCAATGATATATAATTTTCAAGAAGTTGTTCGTCAATTCGGTAAACTCATTCCAACTCTTAAGTTTTAATATTATAGTTTTGTTTGTTTTAGTTTGTATAATTATAATTAATTTGGCCTATTCTTTGAAAATTATGTTTGGTAAAAGTAAGGGAAAATCCAAGATTGGTGAATCTAGTGGCCAAGCTATTACTCCTCTCCCGACTCCCCGACCCAAACCTGTTACCCGTCCTACACCTGCTATTCTTGATACCGATAACACATTATTTCAATTTACCGATAGTCAATTTTACCATGATATTGCACCAGGTGAACAATTAAACCATGAATATATGAATGCTATTTATGGTAATCCAACTATTGATGAAAATAATGAGGAAAATGATGATGAAAATATAGATTTTGATGAAACACAACCGGATGATGATAGACCTACTAGTCCTGCTGTTGAAGTTAACCCAACTGATAATAATCCAAATGATGCCCCGCCTGACCCTCCTGTTACTACCCCTACATTTTCTAGACAACCTTCTAAACGGAGCGAAACATCTATTTTTTGGCCATTTTTTCTTCAACTAAGAGAAAAAAATAAGTCTAAGTGTAAAACTTGTGGCAGAGAGTTAGCTTTTAAATTTACTGGAGACCCGGGGAGGGGGGGTACGGGAAGTTTGGCTAGACACATATTGACACACCCTAAAGATAAAGTCAAATATCTTCAAATGAAAGTTGCGGCCGAGGGGACAAGTGTACCTAGTCAGGTTAACCCTAGTACCGGGTCAAATTAAGTTCAACCAGGAATTAACACTGTTATCAGTGGTATTTTGTATTACGATCCAAGAAAAGATCGTGAAGAATTGGAAAAAATGGTTACTGTTATGTGCTTACCCTATAGTTTTTCTTCTAACCCTCACTTTGTGTATTATATTAGAAGAGTTTTTAATCCTACTTATAAAGGATGGCCTCGCACAACCGTAAAGAGCGATATTTATAAATATAAACATGAATATGAACAATATATGCACTATTTATTTACTCATATAAATTGTCGTGTTGCTATTAATACTGATATTGGTAGAAGTGGTAATGGTTGTGATTATCTTACTTTTACCAGTCATTGGATTGATGAGGATTGGATAATGCAAAAGCGCATTATTGCTTATAGAATAATTAATTCACGTCACACAGGGAAGTTTATTGCTAACACGGTTATGGATATTTGTAGATATTCTTGCATTAGAGATAAAATAATGTCAGTTTCAATGGATAATGCTTCTAGTAACACTAATGCTATAGCCTTGCTTACCACTACACTAAATCTTGTATTTAGTAATATTTTCCATGTTAGATGTATTTGTCATATTTACCATTTAATCGTCGGTGATGGTATGAAAATTTTAAATGTTAAAATTGAAAAAGTTAAGATGACTCTTAATTGCTTTTTTATTCAAACCGTAGAAGTAGACTTAGAGAATATTTTAAAAGATGCGATGAATTTGGCCTAAGAGAAAGAAAGGTTCCTAAACCTTGTCCAACTAGATGGAATTACATGTATGAAAGTTTAGTTGTTGCATATGAATATAGAAACTCAATAAACGCAACGTTTAATGCTCGTGTAGCTAATGATGATGAGCACCTTACAAATCAGGATTGGGCTAATGTTAAAATGCTTGTAGAATTTTCAGAAAAATTTCATATTTCTACAAATGAATTATCTGGGCAATATTATCCTACTATTTCTAACGGTTTAGTTTGTCTTGCAGAACTTGCTGGTTTGTTTAATCAATTTTCAGAGGGTGGGATAATTTATGAACTTGCTATTGATTCTATGAGACAAAAGTTTAAAAGATATCTTTTTCCCTATCCCCCCTATTTATGGTGTTGCTGCCTTGTTAAATCCTACTATGAAATTAGGAGGTCCTCAATTTTGGTATACAAATATTTATAATGGTTTAGAACTTGAAGATGAGGAATTGTCTACACTTACGGAAGCAAAAGCCTCAATTAAAATAAATGCTCAAACTATTTATAATGCTTATCAACTTGCCTTAGATCAAGCTAGACCAAATGTTCCAACTCCTACTTCTTCTAGTTCGCAATCATCTAAAAGAACTGCGGGACTAAGAGCACTTAGTGCTTGGGCGGGGTTCAGGGGTTCTCAAGGTTCCACGGCTAGTGATAATTCACAACTAAATGAGCTTGAAATTTATTTGTCGCAGGGACTTGAAGAAGTGAATCCCGATGGATCCTTTAATATTTTGGAATGGTGGAAGGACAAATAAAAACACTTTCCGGTTCTTTCAAGCATGGCTTGAGACATTTTATCTATTCAAGCTTCAACAGTGTCATCGGAGAGCACTTTCAGTCAAGCGAGGCTTCAACTCGGTGATCATAGAGCGTCTATGAGGGAGAGCTTGGAAAAATCAGTACTCTTCGGAGATTGGATTCGTTCGGAACGAAGAAACTTTGGACTTGCTGAATCAAAACTAGAGATAGACAAATCTTACGAAGAAATGCTAGCTAAACTTGCAGAGGATGCTGCTTCGCCTCGGAAGCGGTGATGAACAAGCTTCTTTTCCTCCACCACCAACGGAAATTCCTCCGAACCTTGAAGGATTTATGAAATTTGTAAGAGATACAATGTAAACTAATATGTAACTTGTATTTTGGCACATCTTCATTAGTTTATTTTCCTTTTAATGGTGGTATTAGCACCTTGTTGTGCTCATTCCATTGGGGGGAGGAAGACTAAGAAAGATATTATCATTTTTTGTTAATGTCATAATAATAAAAATTATAACACATTTCCTTGAATATCTCTTTACAATATTTTTGTGTTTAAATTCGAATTACAAGATTTAAGTCACAATTATATAATATAATTTACAAGAAATTTCATTACATAAAAAACTTTCAAAAAAAAAATAGCCCAGCCCACTTAGCCCGGGACCATATGGGCTTAGGCCCGTACCGGGCCGGTTACACCATTTAGGCACACTTAGCCCGGGACCGGTTGGGACCATCCCACTTGAGCCCGGCCCACTTGGCCCGTTTAGGCCAGGGCCTGGACCGGATTACAGCCTTAGGTCATACCGACCTAACGCGTAAGAGCCTAGGCGCCAGCTTAAGAGCCTCAGGGCCAATTCAAAAACCTAAGGGTCGATGAGCTCGAGTCGAAACCCGACTGGAAGACTGAGCCCGAAACAGTTAACTAAAATGCCTAAGGGAAAATGCATAAAAAGCCTCCAGGCCAACATCAATAAAGCCTACGGGCCGATTAGAGGTCATGCCGACCTATCGCGTAAGAGCCTAGGCGCCAGCTTAAGAGCCTCAAGGCCAATTCAAAAACCTAAGGGTCGATGAGCACGAGTTGAAACCCGACTCGAAGACTGAGCCCGAAATGATTAACTAAACGCCTAAGGGCCGATGCATAAGAGCCCAAGAGCCAGCATAGAAAATTTTCAAGGCCGACTTTAAGACCTAAAGTATCGAAGAACTCAAGTCAAAACTTGATTCGGGGGCTAAACCTGGAATGGTCAATTTTCGGCCGTTGCAAAATTGCTCGCCAAGAACAGAAATCTAAGGGTTTGTTCTGAAGTTCGGATCTCGGACCAATGACAAACGAGCATTGCGATCTATTAAAAAAAGCAAAGGCGAAACGAGGAATAATGAAAGATTAAAGGCTTCTTATATATATTGAAAAATCAAAGGAGCGTACTTACAGGACTTGTGTCTAAAGCTCTTACAAAGGAGAAAACAAATATAACCCTAATCTATCATCGGACGTGCCTTCAACGGTTCCCTCGGGGGTTATGCCTTCAGCAGCTCCAGCTCCGTCCTCGGGGTCTCCAACGGCCTTTTCCCCCTTGGGGACTTCCCCTTCACATCCATCATTTTCCGAGCCACTGCTCGATTCACCTACATAAGTGAGCAAGGCAGCAACCTCCTCCTCTAGGGTCTTCATCTTCTCGATCTCGGCAGCCAGATCAATGCCCCCTGCATATATATCCTCGAGATCCTACCTCTAAGATTTTAACCGGGCATGCTCCACAACTCGGGTCAATCGCGATTTGGCCTCCTCGGACACCTTCCTAGCTTGAAAATTTGCAGCAACAACATCCTCTTTGTACGAGGACACGAGCGCTTCGCCTTCAGCTCTAGCCGCAGATAGCGCAGCGGCCGACTCAGCAAAAAGATCTTTATATTTATTATTTTCCGCCCTCGCATCATGGAACTGATGTTCGACTAAAGACACCTTCCCCAGGAGAGTACCTCTCTCAGTGGTTATCTCACTCACGTGCCGTTTGAGTTTGAGAATTTCGACGTCTTTGGCTCGAAGCTCTTCCTTCACTAGAGCATCTTTCCCCTCAAACTGCAAAAATCAGCTTGAAGGTGTCAGAACACTAAAAGCCGAGTAGATATGAAGACAAAAATAACTAGAGGTTATGCCACCTGCTTAACAAGGCAAGTCTCTTTCTCGGGACGCCGCCTCCAAGCAAGCCTGAAGGCCATGGAGTTCCTCCTCCTTCTTGGCAAAGCGAGCTCTAAGATCGTTAGCCCCCAAGGTAAGCCTCCTGCACTCACCTTCGTAGTGAGTTAACTCGGCTTGAAACTTGGCAAGGGTCTGATTGTGAAGCACCTTGGCCTGAAAGCATGAAACAAATAAAGTAAGAAAGATGAAGATCGAGGCACCGAGCAGAATTTGCGAAAGATTACCTGTTCGCAGAGCCTATCGAGCTCACTAAAAATAAATGAGGCGTTAAGCTCAGGGTTTTCCTCGGATGTAGAAAATAGCCCTTCGAACACATCTTTGTCCTCAGAAGATGCCCCCCATCGGGAGATCCTCTATTTCGGGCATCCTGCAACTGCCCCGAAGGTAAAACCGGCCCCGGAGGAAAGTCGCTTACTTCAATGACCCCAGATGGATCGATCGGGGCCTTCTCTTGCCTCTGAGGAACCTCCGAACTAGGCTCCTCCGGACCACTAACCGAGCGCATTCTAGCTCGGGGACCATCCTGGCCAGCACCCGGCTCGGGGACATTACCCGATACATCTTCTACGGCCTCCTCGGCCTCGGGCGGGCAACAACAACATCAAGCTCCAATTTAGGTGCCTCCGGCTTGATAGCCATCGGCTCAGCAAGATGTGGGAAGGCCAGGATTTCTCCACCCACTGGATCTATCGAGGGATAAATTCTTTCCCCACCTCCAGTTCGAGGACCCTCAAAAACTTCGAGAGTTAAGGTTGTTGAATCAGCCTTGGATTCTTTCACTTTGTCTTTCTTTGATTTCGAAGGCTCAGCCGGCGATTTCCTTCTTTTCTTCTTCTTCTCTTTGACAAGTTCCGGAGTATCCGCTTCCTCAGGCGGTGCCCCCTCATCACGGAGGTCTCTCCCAGACCTGCGCAAATGTGAAATATGACCATGGGGTGCAAGGATGTAACCGGTGATGTTTCTTCTTAAGATGAAATTACGACAGTAATAAGGGCTTACCATGGTTCTTTTCTTCCCATCGAGCTCCTGACAAATCGCGACACACGCGCTCGAGACACGGAAAAATCGAATCTAGTTGGTCAACCCAGCCAGAAAAATCCTTAACCGCACCAGAGTACACCGCAACAGCTGCATCAACGACATGAGTTAATTCGTGGAAAAATTAATCCAAAGGAAAAGGAAAATGCTTAACTAACGTATGCACTTACGTTTCATGTTCCACTTTTCAACGAACGACATCCTTCCCGCCGGAATCAGGTCCGAGGTCCTAACTCGGAAAAAATGGCTCATCCATCCTCTGTCCCTAACCTCATCAGTACAGGCAAAGAAGGCTCTCGAGGCCCGGCGTTGGAGTTTAATTAGGCCACCACGAAAGCGTCAGGGGCTATACATTCTGACCAAGTGGTCAAGGGTAAAAGGCATTCCTTTGGTCATGTTCGTGAAATATCTAGTCATGTAAACAATGCGCCATAATGACGGATGTATTTGACCAAGAGTCATTTGATATCGCTCGTACGATTCGAGGATCACAAGGTCTATTTGGTGTGACGATGGTTCCACCGGGCCAAGGGTAAACTGATAGGTATACACACTGAGGAAGCCGGCCTCGTATGTGGTTATATCCTCTTCTCGAGAGGGGATCTTCACCAGCACCGAATTCCCCCAATGGCAGTCTGTTTTCACCTTCTCGATGTCCGATATTAAGCTGATATATCAGGACATGGGTTCGCACCGTCCTGGCCTCGAGGAAGGTTTGTCGAATTTGAAATCGGAGGTTATTTTGCATGCTCCAAGGATGCATTCCTCAAGACGAGGAGGCTCTGTAGCTTTCCCCTTAGTCGAGCGTGAAGAAGAGGAAGGCTTATCGCCTTGGGAGACATTGATGGAGGTCTTCGCCATTCCCTTTTTTGAAAAAAGATTTCGAAAGAGAGAAAGAAATAGGAAGAAGTCTTTTGAGAATTTGGAGATGCACTGAAAAAATAGGCGAAGGAAGGAGTATTTATAAGTACCCATCATGTACGTTAGAGGAGGCCAAAATAGAGTAACTACCGCAATCAATTCAAAGGTGTTTCAATTCTTTCGAACAAGAGAGGTTTAGTTTCAAGACGTTCACTGAATCCTTCACGATGTTTTGGTGGCAGGTACTAGTACATCGAAGCCTTAGAGAGCCGCTGGACTCCAGACAAGCCGTTACGAAGCGCCATCAGCCCAGGTCAGGCGACCTTGGTGGGCATTCTTTCCAGCCTTAGTAAAATAGGGGGTGGGTTTGGCTTGAACATAGGCTCAAACAGAAGGAGCAATTTGAATTACTGCAGACTGGTTTCCTCAGCACGGGGGGATAGAAAGTGCTTTTTCCCGCATCCCACTTTTTGTCCCTTTCCTTTCTTAGGTTTGGAAGGTTGATATAGCAGAAATTCTAGTTTTAGACCCCTCCCTATCGGTCCCAGAAACAGGCCTTCAAACGCGTTTTTATGGCCAATGCTGAGATTCTTTTGGGCCTCCCTCTATCACATCAATCGCTTGATATGGCATAACTAACGCAATAATGGGAGCATTAAAGAATAATGAATTCAAATCGTTTCTTGTCTTTTCATTCCAAGAAACGCGGGGACTATCTGTATACGGTCAAAACTGGAAACAACCAATCTTGAGGTTTTTATGACATCGGGAAAAGACCCGAAGAGCAACTCTGAAACAAATTCTTCGAAGGGCGGTACCGAAGGATCGACGCAACTCGAGAGAAGCAGAAGGTCGGAGCCCGTCGGGGAAAGGCGCGGGATTCCCAAGAACATATGACTAAAGATGACAAGCACCTGCAAAATAGTACAAGTCTGTACTGGACCATTGAATAGTTGTACCAACTCTCCTCATTTGTAATAAATGTTTATGTACTATGTTGGGATCCCCCCTCCTATATAAAGGGGACCCTTGTCATTTTTTGAACACATGATATTCAATACAAGAACAAGAACATTCTCTGCTCTCTAACTCAAACATCTTTTATTGCCTCTTTACTGGTTTATTTCTTGTATTTCATTGTTTGTTCTTAATTTATTAATCATCGTAGATCATAAATAGCCGCCTTCAAGGCCCTTAGCACTGTTATACCTTCATCGGTCACTCACCACTACCCCCGAGCCTCGACCTCGAGGACTTATCTCGGCCAACTCGGAACCCCCGACTCGAGGCAGTCTGGTTTGCCTATTTCAATTTTATATCACTCTTATCTCGTTTCTTTAATTCACACCTAGCATATATTACTTAACAACTAGTATTAAAATAAATCACGTATTTTTATAACCATAAATCAAATCTAATTATAATTACCATTTTCAAGGTAAACAATGTGACTGTTTGGAGGTGGCACACATGCTAGGTGACGGGCGTGTAAGTGTACACCGTGAGAGATTGTGACTTGGTCCGTCCCGTGAGACTGTAAAGTCTAATAGCCTTTTGTGCTTATATGTATTCCTTGTCTGCTAGAAATTTGACTGCCTTTTATGTTAGAAATCATGTTTAGTCTATGTACCTGCTTATAGTTGTTATACTAAGTCATAGTAATTCTTGCATATGTTTATCTCAGTCTCTGTTATTTCCATGCTGATACACTATAACATTCTTATTTGGGTTGATTCCCTTTCATTATCGAGAGCTGTGAGACTAGGGAGGTTCACGACTGAGTGAGGTTGGGGGCCTGTTGGTGAGGCATTATACCTTAGCACGTGAGTTGTCTGTGCGGCACGTGAGTTGTAGTGCAAATTCTTATATGATATGGTAAGCAAGTGAGTTATCAGTGCGGACCTTGATATGATATTATAGCACGTGAGTTGTCTGTGCAGATTATAGCACCCCTAGTGAGTGCAGTTACCTAATGAGCATGTGTATTGAGGGCTGAGAGCTGAGTGTTGAGCTATTGAGAGCTTGAGAGACAGTACCCTGTCAGGTTGCATCTGTCTTCTTTGTTGCTGCATTTAGCTGATTCATGCTACTGTTGAACTTCCGGAAACTTGTTATATTTGGTTTTACTTGAACTTTGTAAATATGCAACCAATTTGACTCATTTTACCGGTATTTACTCATGTCTATTCTTAGCTTTTGAAAATTTCCAAAATGAACTGTACGTATAGCTCGTCATTGCTTCTCAGTTCCTTATTTATTTTTGTTACTTACTGAGTTGGTTGTACTCATGCTACACCATGCACTTCATGTGCAGATCCATGTGTGTTTGATCACGAAGATCGTTGAGTTCGGGCGCGATCGAGTACCGGAGACTATGAGGTAGCTGTCGGCGTCCGCAGGACCTTGTCTCTCCCTATATATGTTTTTATGTCCTGTATTGATACTTAGACACTGGTTGTATTAGTTTGTTTATCTAGATGCTCATAACTTGGTGACACCCTGATGTTTGGGGCTAGTTTTCCGCATTTTGATTCTATTTTGAATTCAACGTATTTTTAAAATGTAAATTTCTGATATGAAAAAGTTTTGAACTACCTTTATATTGAATTACTGAAGTATTTTGGGAAAGTCGGCTTGTCTTGTACAATCAATATGCGCCACCACGACCAGTTAGATTTTGGGTCGTGACACTAATGCAAGAAAATGTCTTCCTCGCTTCTTGAAAATATTTGCAGTCAAACTAAGGGGTCGTTTGGTTGGAATACTATTCATACCGGTATAACTTATAATGGAATAAGTTATGTTGGGATTAGTTATGTTGGGATTATTGTTTATTCATTGTTTGGTATGTTGTATTAAGAATGACAATTGCATAATTTTTAAGAAGAAGGTATAAGTTATACCAGTGCTAATTACCCCACCTTCTATAAGGTATAAGTTATCCCAGTGTTAAAATTAACACCAGGATAAGTTATACCTGGTTATATAACCAAACAGGGTATTAAGGTGATATTAAATTTTTATACCACCCTTATACCTTTTTATACCTCATACCAAACGGCCCCTAAAGATATTATTTGTATTTAATTAATTTCATTTGATCTAATTATTCACAAATTTTCTTGCAAGATCGAGTTCAAGAAGATAGTAACCAATATGCTTTCTGCCGATTCTGGATTTTGGGTTTCTGTTATCGTGCATTAGAGGGGAATTTGCACCTATCCCCATTTTTGGGTCACATTTTAACTTATACTCGTTTTGTAAAAAAAATTGCAAGCTTACCCACTTTTCGCATAAACTCAGGCATACGGGCCTGAAGTAGCAAATGCAATCACACAAACTTCAGCATTCTAGGAGACGGACTTGAAGTTGTTTGTAATTGCTGAACTTAAGCATTCTACTAGATGAAGTTTTGTTCTCTATTTGATGTACTTAAAGCATGTTTTAGCTGAAATTTTGTCCTGGATTCAATAGTTTTGTTGTAAAGCTTTTTTAAAAACTTCACCAGAAAATGCTGAAGTTACTTAGTTCATTTGTAAAAATTTCAGCACTAAATAAGCTAAAGTTTTGTCCTGGATTCATTAGTTTTGTCATAAAGCTTTTTCGAAAACTTCAGCAGAAGATGCTGAAATTATTTAGTTCTTTTGTAAAAACTTCAGTACTAAATAAGCCGATGTTTAGTTTTATCATAAAGCTTTTTCAAAAACTTCAGCAGAAGATGCTGAAGTTATTTAGTTCATTTGTAAAAACTTCAGCACTAAATAAGCTAAAGTTTTGTCCTGGATTCATTAGTTTTGTCATAAAGCTTTTTCGAAAACTTCAGCAGAAGATGCTGAAGTTATTTAGTTCATTTGTAAAAACTTCAGCACTAAATAAGCTAAAGTTTTGCACAGTAGCCAGAAGAAGGAGCGTCTGAAGTTGTACAACTTAGGGTATAAGGTAAATAATTTTAAAAATATGGGTACAAGTTAAATGGGAGCGACCAAATAGGGCGCTCCATGCAATTTTTACTGCATTGGACAATGACAGTCCGTTACTGCTTTGGGCCCTATATAGTTGGTAAATTTACCCAAATAGCCGCCCATTCAGCTACCTAAACTAAAAATAGCCGACGAATATATAATATATAATACATAATATATACATAATTTATATATTATATGTGTATATTTGTGTATAATTAATATATAGTCTATGTATATAACTAGACAAAATAAACAATGAATAAGACTGACTATTTGTATAAAGATCTCTTTTCTTAATTGGCAGTACAAGTGTACACCATAAGATGTGTTTTATGGCTGAAATAGCGCATGCTAGCTATTTTCAGCCATGTAATTGAAAATAGGGAACTTTTCATAAGTACATAAGCTTTTAGAGAATTTTTCCAGCATCTTAGAACCATTAATTAGTTCAATAACAAATATGAGGATAAAATATTTTTATCCAGTAGCAGAAATCTCTTTTCCTATCCAAAATTAACGTTCGCTCCAACTGATCTCTCCTTAATTTCTCGCTTAGGAGTGATGGATTTTATAACTTTTGAATGAATTACTCCCTAGGGATTCTCTTTCATATATAATATTTATTTCTTAAGCAAACACAACGAGAAAAAAGAACTTAGTCCCAAAAACTACACGAAACCATCAATAGAAGAAAGAAAGAATTAAACTGTTGTGTTATGTTAATATGTGTACATCTATCTACATACACAGTATACTTTTTTTGTTGTTTATCTAATTATATACCCGATATATAATGGTATTTATATAACGTATAATAATATTTGTTTACCCTAAAAACGGATAGCAATTAAATTTGTATGTGGTTCTAAGTATACGTGATTTCGCTTGGAACAAATTGAGAGAATATGCAAATTGATATAAGAAATTGACCGTAAATAAAAATAAAGCAAACCAAACGCGATGTGCGGCTTTGGCCCTCGAGCTAGATCGCCCTCGAACCAAATGAGTAAGCTATTGAAATTATGAACTGAACAACATAATATTGAGAGCTTAGAGAATAGTATAATATATTGCTTTGAATAATGTTAATATGATGTGCTTACAAATGATTAGACTCCCATTTATGTAGTGGAGGAGTTCTACTTATGGTACAATTCTATATACAGTAGGAAATCCCATGATTGGCTAATTAACCGGTCTCGATTTGATACGTGCCGAGATTTCCGCCGCGATTTTCGCCCGATCACGGATATCTTGGCTTTTCGTTATTCGAATCAGCAGGCTTTCCTCGATCTCTACCCCACTCGGTCTCGATCTCGGCTGACCTCAATCTCAATCGATCCCTGGGTCACGAGTTTGGCAATCTAACTTCGTGTCACGGTCTGATATGACATGGGGTTGAACCTTGGCCTGCCGCCCCGATCTCGATCAATCATACAAAAAGGATGAGCTCGATTTTAACCGTATACAATGTTATATCATATATTTCTATTTATTTATTTACAAAGAATGACGGTATAAAACTAATAAGAAACAGACAAAGAAAAATATTGTAGTTCATTTCGTATATGTATTGCTTTAATCGTCTTACTTGATTGTCACTTTGCCAATACATTTCGTATATGGCTAATAACATTAATAAAGATAAACAAGAACTACCTGCTCATCAGGGCAAAAGATAAGGAAGCTAGCCACCTTTGATACATAAGTGAAGTACGTTAATTACCAATGCATAAAGAAGAGATAAAGGGCAGCATTGAAAGAAGAGAGAGGAGGGAGGAGGGAAGATGATAATAAATAAGGATCAAAACTTCTTTTTAATTTGTTTGAGATTGCATCTCTTCTTTTTCGTTCCTGCTTCTTATTCTTCTTTTAGGTATTTGTGTTATGTTATAAATTTTCTCTACCATTGGTTTTCGGAGTATCCATATGAATAACATGTTAGAATTTTTTGTGGACTTGCATATTTATTGTATTGAGAATAATTGTTCCAAACTAAAAGTGATTTGTTAAGGATTAAAGTTAAATAAGTTTATAAAACACCTCACAAAATATAAAGACAGTTAAATTAGAATTACATAAATATGTGCAACCATAAATAGGTTATAGTCTACAAAGAGTTTTCTTTTTTGATCTCTCCATTATGGGAAGAGGTAGAGACGCATACGTCTTAGTTTGAAATACTATAGAGCAGCAGTTGAAGGATTTTGCCCGTTTTATAGATTTAGGAATATAATTTTTATTATTGATGATTTGATATGATAGATCTTGAGAAAGTTAATTTTCATCTATAGTTCTACTCTAACAATTATTATCACAAGAGGACATATGACGGTGTTGGTTGAGAAACCTTCTTTAGACAAACGTATTTGGAAAAAGTATTACTGCAAGAAAGCTTTTCATTTGGTTATTTGGGTTTTTATTATTACAAGTTGTTAGGCTACGCGCTTTACGCGTGCATCCCATCTTAATAGTATATTTAAAATAATTATATAAATATTATTTTAAAAGTATACAATATATTTTATATTAAAAATTTATATATAGTTCAAATAAGTAAAAATATAATACACAATATTTAATTAATAACTTTAAAATATTACAAAAAACTAAAATGATGATTTTGGGAAATTGATGATATCGAGTATACAATTACTTATTCACGTGCTATTTATAGTTCCATTTATTGTTCTAATGAAGTTCAAAATTAAATGGCGACGATTTTGGTTAGTGTCTTACGTTATTAGTTATATTATTTTTATTTATTTTGGAATTAATTAATAGAATATACTTGATATACATAAATTAAATGATAAGAATGTATAATATCTTTGTCTCCTCTAATGTTGGATACTATATCGTTTGAACTTGATGTGCAATAGTTAAGTGTGCTTTTTTTAGTGAATTATTTGTAGGATTTGATATTGAATAAAAGTATGATAATAGCGGGTAACGGGAAAATTTATTAGAGTATGGATTCTTTATTGTGATGACCCAATGGGTTATTTTATGAACTAAGACTTCGTTCTAGTCTTGAATTAACGAAAGTTAGAAATTTAGCGATTTTGGCCGACAATGGAAATTAGGTATCGGGGTCAGAATAGAATTTCGGAAGTTGGAGTAGGTTCGTAGTGTCATTTGTAATGTGTGTACAAAATTTAAGGTCATTCGGATGTGGTTTGATAGGTTTCGATGTCGTTAGCGAATTTTGGAAGCTTAGAAGTTCTTAGGCTTGAATCCGAGGTTGATTTGGTATTTTGGTGTTTTGGTGTTGTATTGAGTGTTCTGGAGTTTCGACTAAGTTCGAGTAATGAGATATGACTTGTTTGAATTATTGGTTGAGGTCTCGAGGGTCTCGAGTGAGTTTCGGATAGGTTTGGGTTGTGTAGTGCTCGTTTTTCTTATGTTTCGACGTTATTTCTTCAAGCATAACTGATATTATATTGAACAAATGAGCTTTTGTTTTTGTTTTGATTGAAATATTAGACCCGTATCGTCATTACGGACCCATAGCAAAAAGATTCATCAAATTTGGACATCGTATGAATATTTTATTGTCATTTTACTAAGGTTGCCAGATTTTTCAGATTAATTATGAAATTGCCACTGACGGCGTATTTAAAAATCACTATTTGCAAATATTAAAACCTACATATCTCCTTCAGTATAAGGTCAAATTGAGTGATTCAAAAGCCTAAATTGACTAGAATTTCACAAGGAATCCATTGGAGGTATAAAAAGCTAGTTTCGGGGATTGTTTGACACGAGAAAAGAGGCAAAATAGCTAGCAAAAAAATATATAAAATAAGGGTTTGTTCATTCGGTCATATTTTGAGTTGGGGAGCTCGGATTTGAGCGATTTTGGAGGCGATTTCACCATAGGGATTCGGGTAAGTGTTCTTTAATCATTTTTTATTATGTTCCATGAATCCATCTTCATTTTTGGAATTTGATTGATGATTTTAAAGTGAAATTGAGAGAGTTAGGGCTTGAGATTTGGAGAGTTTTAGGTAGGGATTTGAGGGACCAAACGGAGTCTGATTTTGATAAAATTTATATGGTTAGACTCGGGAGAGGAAGAGGGGTTTGATTCAGTCATTTTTGATTAATTTCGAGATGTGGGCCCGGGGGTCGGATTTTGGCTGATTTCGGATTTTTGACATATTTGTAGTTTTTATTGTGGAATTTGATTCCTTAGCCTATGTTGATGGTATTAATGTGATTATGATTAGATTCGAGGGGGTTAGAGCAAGATTCTAAAGGAAAAGTTATAATTGAGCAGTGAGTGGCCTGCGAATTTGAGGTAAGTGCTTGGTTTAACCTTGACTTGAGGGAATAGGAATCCCCAACTAAATTGCTGTGTGAAATTACATATGTGTGGTGCATAAGTGAGGTGACGAGTATCTATGCACCACCAAATTAACTGCTTCATGTTTTAGTTGTTTCATGTTCATTGTTGTTTCTATGATTACTTGGCTTGTTAATTTGTTGTTAAGTCTTGTTGCAATTATTTTTGGCAAAGTATTAGTTGTTTCCTTGGTTTCATAGTGGTACATAAAGAATGAGTGGGTTGATATTGTTTTACGAGATATATATTCTTGTTGGTTCAATTTTGAGATAATATTGATGAAGTTTATGAAAAGTACATTTTTTATGTTTACAATTGTTGAGATAAAAGATAGTACAAATGAGATAAAATATAGTGATAAGGGTGGACATGTGAAGTAAAAGAGAGTGATAAGGGTGGACAAGTGGGATCGGGTTGCACGCCGCAACAAGAAAGTGATAAGGGAGTACATTTATGTTTTACTGATATTAAACACAAAAATTTGAAAATATTACTGTTTTACTCTACTATTTCTCATATTATGCACATACAGTTATTTTAAAGTGATGTTTGAAAATTTGAAAATTTGCATGAGATCTTGGTTACAGCTGAGGCCTGGAATAGGCGACTGAGTTATTTTATTTATTGTTGCAGTTTAACTTTCTTGTTTGTGTATAGAATTGTTTTTTTTTTGCTTTATTATATATATTGTTACAGGTTAAGTTATAATTGCCCCGCCTTAGCCTCGTCACTACTTCGTCGAGGTTAACTATCAAAGAGGTCCGCACCAAAGAATTAGGAGTTATAACATTCATAAAAGAAAGAAAAAATCAATATAGGAACTTCAACTAAGAAAGAATAAGAATAGGCTCGGAACTTACTTAGTACATAGGGTCGGTTGTACTGATACTACACTCTGCACTCTTTTGTGCAGATCCAGGTACCGACCAACATTAGAGATTTTTAGTAGCAGACATCCATCATTCGGAGACACCAGGTATATCTGTCGGCGCCATGCACAAGTTATGATAAATTGATAGGACTTCATGTTGTATTCAACATATCGGGTTGCATAATACACAAAATTTATCGAATTATCATACTTCTAAAGCTAAGGTGTAGGAAAAGAAAAAGGCTAGCAAATTTCTTTTCAGACGGTACAATACAAAGGGCGAAGCTCAAACAGAAGAGCAAAAAGAAGCATGTCAGAAAGATAGCAGGCAAGTTATGACAAAACGGTAGGAATCATGCTTTACTCGACCTAGCTGTCTTACCTGGTTTAAAGTTAAAAATAGTTATAACCAAGTAACAGTCTTAAACTTCTATCATTTTGCATGACAGAATATTTTTTGTCATATTCATCCCTAATTGGATTTAAACCAACTTTGTTTGTTCTAGTTTAGCGTAGGAATTTGCAAACTCGTTATATCGTCACCAACTTGAGTAAATCACAAGTGGAGTTTGGGAAAAATAGTGTATATGCAGACCTTATTCTTATTCAGAGAGGACAGAGAGATTGTTTTCGATAAATTATCTGCTCAAGACAAAAATGAAAAGAATTAGCAGTGTGAACAAGCAGCAACAAAGTCATATATCGTCGATGAACTAATAATTGTGTCACATAAAAATAACTAAACTTTAAAGTAAATAGGTTCTACGGCCGCGGCGCGCTACGCGACGGCCCACGCGGCGCGACAGTGGAAATTTAAAAAAATGTAAAACATAAAAGTTGTAGCCCTTTTAAATAGTTTTCCAACGATATATTGTGGAGCCCAAACGGATTTCCGAGCGAAACGTTATGTGTATTTTACTGGACAATGCTCAGTATGCCTGCTCAATTCTTCGTTTCATTCTTAAGGTGCATTATCATCCGTTGATACCGACACGATCCCAACTTAATCCTTGGGATTTTACTCAGACTTCAAAGCTCCAGAATAGCTAGAATTTATTCCATAACATCTACATAGATCGGAATCACTCCTAGAAGGCATAAAACACACATTTAGTGCAATACACTAGCGATTAAAGCTCAAACTCAATTAAAGTGCAGTAAATTAGAGTGTAATAAGCGATTAAAATACGTAATTATAGTCTATCATCACACTGCTTCAATATAATGATTGCTTATTGTAATGCTTGATATGAGGGACCAAACAGAGTCCGATTTTGATAAATTTTATATGGTTAGACCAGGGAGAGGACGAGGGTTTTGATTCTGCCACTTTTGACTGATTTCGAGATGTGGGCCCGAGAGTCGAATTTTGGCCAATTTCGGATTTTTGGCATATTTTGTAGAATTCGATTCATTAGCCTATGTTGATGGCATTAATCTGATTATGATTAGATTCGAGCGGGTTAGAGCAAGATTCTAAAGGAAAAGTTATAATTGAGTAGTGAGTGGCCTGCGAATTTGAGGTAAGTACTTGGTTTAACCTTGACTTGAGGGAATAGGAATCCCCAACTAAATTGTTGTGTGAAATTGTATGTGTGTGGTGTATAGGTGAAGTGACGAGTATTCATGCACCACCAAATTGTCTGCTTACATGCTTATTTCCCCGTTTCCAATTTAATTGCTTCATGTTTAGTTGTTTCATGTTCATTGTTGTTTCTATGATTACTTGGCTTGTTAATTTGTTGTTAAGTATTGTTGCCATTATTTTTGGAAAAGTATTAGTTTTTTCCTTGATTTTATTGTGGTACGTAAAGATTGAGTGGGTTGACATTGTTTTACGAGATATATATTCCTGTTGGTTCCATTTTGAGATAATATTGATGAAGTTTATGAAAAGTACAGTGTTATGTTTACAACTGTTGAGATAAAAGATAGTGATAAGGGTGGACATGTGGGATCGGGTTGCACGCCGCAACAAGAAAGTGATAAGGAGGACATTTATGTTTTATTGATTTTAAAACACAAAGATTTGGAAATTTTACTGTTTTACTCTATTGTTTCTCATATTATGCACATACGGTTATTTTAAAGTGAAGTTTTGAAATTTAGAAATTTGTGTGAGATCTTGGTTACAGCTAAGGCCTGGAAGAGGCGACTGGGTTATTTTATTTAATGTTGCAGTTTATCTTTCTTGTTTGTGTAGAATTGTTTTTCTTGCTTTATTATATATATTGTTACAGGTTAAGTTATATTTCCCCACCTTAGCCTCGTCACTACTTCTTCGAGGTTAGGATTGACACTTACTCAGTACATAAGGCCGCATGTATTGATACTACACTCTGCACTCTTTTGTGCAGATCCAGGTACCGGTCAACATTAGAGATTTTTAGTAGCGGACATCCATCATTCGGAGACACCAGGTATATTTACCGGCGTTCCAAGATCACTGAAGTTTTCTCTTAGTTCATGGAGATCGTTTTATATTTTCTCAAAACAGCTATATTATTGTTTCATCTCATTATTTGTAGTATTCTTAGAAGTTCGCAAATTGTGACACCAGACTGTAACAACCCGGTCGGTTGTTATGTAAAACCTGCATTATAATTACTGTTATTGCCTTGTCATAGGTTGGTTGTACTGTTTATGATGTATTAGATTTGGTAGGCTCGGAATCAAAATGGTTGTAGTGAGAATTGAGACACTTAGTCTCTAAAAATAACCTTAAAGTGGAAAAAAGTCAACTGAGAGTTGACTTATTAGTAAACGACATCGGAATGCGGATTTTATGGTCCGTATAGCTTCGTTAGGTGATTTGGGACTTAGGACTGTGTTCGGAATATTTTTGTGATGTCCGGTGTAGAATTAGGCTTGAATTGGCGAATGTTAGTTTTTGGTGATTTCTGGTCGGCAGTGAAAAATAGGCTATCGGGGTCGGAATGGAATTCCCGAAGTCTTAACAGGTTCGTAATGTCATTTTGGATATGTCTGTAAAATTTCCGGTCAATCGGATGTGTTTTGGATAGTTTCGGCATTATTGGTGGAATTTAGAAATTTCAAAGTTTTTAGGCTTGAATCCGATGTGATTTTGGTGTTTTGATGTTATTTTTAATGTTTTGAGAGTGAAACTAAGTTTGAATTATGTTATGGGATATGTTGGTAAATTTGGTTGGGGTCCCGAGGGGCTCGGGATTGATTTCGGGTGGTTAACGGGCATTTTAGCCTTAGGAAAATCTGCTGTTTTTGCTGGTGCAGCAGCACATTGTTCACTGCGATCGCGAGGAATGGTCCGCGATCGCGTAGAGTAACTTGGAGCCTGGTCATTTTTGTGAATCACGGTCGCGGGGGGAAGGTGTGCGATCGCAAAGGTATGTGGCGTTAGTCAGTGCGATCGCGTGTGCATTGGTGCGATCGCATAGGGTTAGTCAGGTGCGTGGAGAGTGGGTTCAACTGTTCTTCGCGATCGCGTGTGTTGTGTTGCGATCGCGTAGGTTGAGATTCTATTGAATCGCGGTCACGTGGCTTGTGCTGCGATCGCGTAGGGTCTTTGGAGGGCCTGGGGGATTTGTTCTTCGCGATCGCATGAGTACTTCCGCGATCGCAGAGAAGAAAGGACTGGGCAATATTTAAATAAACCCTCCGCGACCAATACCCACTTTTCACCATTTTGTACGGAAAGAGAGCTTTTGAGACGATTTTGAAGAGAGGAAATCATTGTTCTTCATTTAGGTAAGGATTTTGGACCCTAAAACTCGATTATATGTGATTAAGGATCAAAATACCAGTGTTTAATTCATGAAAATCAGTAGAAAAATGTGGAGTTAGGGATTGAGATTAAGAGACCTTTAGGGGATGATTTGAGGGGTCAAACGAACTCCGATTTTAACGTTCTTTATATGTACGGACTTGTGAGATGATGAAGAATACTTTGGTATAAAATTTGTCGAGTTCTGAGATGCGGGCCCAGGGGTCGAGTTTTGGTTAAATTCGGGTTTTGTGCTAAAATTGGTAGTTTTCAATTGGAATTCATTCCCTTAGCATAATTTGATGAGAAAAATCTGATCTTATAGATTTGGAGTATCCGGAAGTTGATTTGAGAGGCAAGCGGGTTGCAGAGTAGCGTTTCGGGCTAGTTTGAGGTAGGTAATGTCTTTAAATCCTGTCCTGAGGGTATGAAACCCCGGACTTTACATCCTTTCACGGATTTGGAGTGACACACACACTGGATATCGAGTGTGGGGCGTGCACGAACTTGAAATTCGGAAATATGTTCCTTTTTAGGCAACTATTGAGTTGCGAAACTGCTTTTAAAACTTATTCTCTATAGTACTACTATGATTTGCTATAATTGGGCTGTAATCCATGTTTGGAGCCTAGTGCCGATCTGTTTTAACCCCTTGGGGGCTGTTTTACTGATATTCTCACTACTTCGAAACTATGATTTTACACTCAGTCTTTCTTGTGAAATTGTTGACACTCTTATTTGATGGTATTACTATTTCTTGAAATGAAATACTATTATGGGTCGAGAACCCTGTTTTATTCATGGACCGAAGGGCATGCTGAGAGTGTTTGACTGAGTGTGGCCGAGGGCCAATGTTGTGAGGATGTTATGATATGAGAGAGGCCGAGTGCCTGAGAGTGATTTATGCATGAATGTGGCTTGTTTATAGCGCTTGGGCTGTAGGAGCCCCTCCGGAGTCTGTACATACCCCCAGTGAGCGCATGTACCTACTGAGTGCGAGTGCCGAGTGATGAGTGATTGGGAGGCATGAGTGACAGTGAGGTTGCCCACGGGGCTGATACTGAGTAATGGTGAGGTGCTGAGGGAAATTGTTACGAGTGATGATTATGGCCCGAGGGGCAGTTTTATGATGATATTTTACCGAGTTTTTGACTATGATTCACTTTATTTTCGAGCTGATATTACTGAGAGTTTTACTGAGAAATATTGGAAAACATACTTATTTCAACGGATTTCATGGGAACTGGTTTTCGAACTTATGTATTGATGTATACTTTATGAGACTTGATGTTTTACTGTTTTGTGGATTGATGTTTTGTGTTGTGTGTTTCATATACTTCAGACTGTGATTTATTGTCATTACTACTGATTTGGCGTACTCATCATTACTCCCTGCACCTCTGTGTGCAGATCCAGGTACTGGTTCGGAGCAGTAGTTGTCCGAGTTCGTTTCAGCAGCTTACAGGATTTCGAGGTAGCTGTCCAGCATCTGCAGCTTCTCCATTTCCCTTCCTTTATTAGTATTAGTATTTATTTCATAGACATTGTTTAAGACATTAGCAGAGTTAGTTTATTCTTAAATGCTCGTGGTCGATTGACTCCAGTCTTGGGAGGATTTGTTTAGACTGTTAGCTTATTATTGGGGCGTAAAGACTTAAAGAAATTATTTATATTCTGTTGCGGCTTATTATTGATATTTTTTGAATTGTTATAATGGAATAAATGGGTAGTTATGTGATGGTTGGCTAGCCTTGTTCCACGATAGGCGCCATCACGACCTGTTAGGATTTGGGGTCGTGACACAGACCCTAAGGTAGTCTTATATATATATATATATATATATATATATATATATATATATATATATATATATATATATATATATATATATATATATATATAATTAGTTCGTGGCTCGGTATATTTATTTGTCTATTATTTTATAATTGGAGTTATTCATCGAAAATCATTAGATTAAGTTTACGTTCAATTTATTTTATTGTGTTTAAGTAAATAATCAAAGGAAAATAGCTAACTGAATTCTAACATTGGCTTGCCTAGCAAGTGTGGTGTTAGGCGCCATCACGATCCCTAAGGTTGGGAATTTGGGTCATGACAAGTTGGTATCAGAGCACTGGGTTGCTTAGGTCTCACAATTCACGAACAAGCTTGTTAGAGTCTAAAGGATCGGTACAGAGACGTCTGTACTTATCTTTTAGAGGCTATCGAGATAGGAACAATTTCACTTCTATTCTACTCTATCGTGCGAATTTATTCTACCATTGATGATTGAACTTGTCTATTCTTGTCCTCTCACAAATCTCGACAACACGCAAAGCGTCTACAACCGAAAAAGAGATGAAGCCCCAATGACAGTTATGATTAGGGTAAGAGACAGAAGCAGAGCTCAGTCTAAAGCTCGAACAACAGCACCTATTGTACAGTCTCAAATGAATCTAGACGCGGAGGTTCTAGCTCAGTGGGTACATGTTGGACTAGTCCAGATTCCATAAGGATTCATATCTACTCCAGTATTGCATAACAAGGGAATAGTTGAAAGCAATGGGGTTGATTTTGTTGTGTTTCAGATGACGGATTCTACCAAGAGGTGGTAGGAAGATTATGTAATTAGTAGACCAGTTGTGGCTCTGACTGAAGATGTGGACGTATTGAGAGATCACCCAGTGAATCATGTAGGGGTGCAATGGACCTTGGCATCTAGTTGATTTATATGAGATGTGGAGTTTAACATTGTGTATTATCAAACATTGTGACCTGTGACTTCGTTCCAAGTGGGGAAGTCCACCGTCAAGGAATAGATTGCGGGGTCATGTGTTATATCGGTTTTGGCTTGGAATGTAGAAGGCCTGAGATTTTGCAAGAGATAAAATTGGGACTTGCGATATGTCCGCCTCCTTAATAACCCTATACCTCAGTACCAAAGGAGTTATATAGCCAACTTTAAATCTACATAAGGTCTACTCAGTGTGGAAGTCACGGTTGCGGATTTTGGGGTGTCTAGAGGGAGTACAGTGGTTTACGAGCTTCTAGACTATATGGTTCGTGCCAAGAATTATTTGTATAGAGACTTACCTTTGGGATCATTGTGCATCAATAAGGATAAGAGTTAACCCAAAGAATAACGAAGAGCATATGAACAAATGGGGTAGCTCAGCAGTGTTGAGTCATCATAGTAAAAGAAGAAATGGGTCGCCGGTGTTTGTATCAAGCCTATGAAGAGGACGACCAGCCAATGCAACACCAACTACTTGAATCAGTTCTTATAAATGCTTCTAAAAGAGTTTGTTTCTCGGACTCTCCATAATGCGTGGTGCATAGGGTTTGAACGGTTGCGTCAGGTCACTATGACGGTGTCAGAATATGCCATCAAGTTCGATAAGTTAGCCGTCATAATCCTACTTCGGTTCATATGGCCAGAGAGCGAGTCCACAGACTCATTAAAGGACTCAATTATGATAGTAAACTTTTGTACGACTCAGGGCAGGTTGATACTTTATTTCGGCTAGTGGTAGAAATTGTCCTAGACTTGGGAGAGTCATATTTCATCATAGCACTCAAGCTACGTGCCCTATTGCAGTTACAACTCAACTTACATGTCGAAGGTGGAGGTTAGACTCCTAGAGGTGGAGACCCAACTTGTTGATGTATTTTTTATGGTATGGCTGAGGTCGCTACACCAGATGGTGTCATTACAAGTACAATATTTAGTTATTATAAAGTGACAATTTCCTTAACTTGATTTGGTTATGAGTGTGTAGAAAAGTCCTCCTAATATGCTCCACTCTTGGGTGAGCTTAGTAACTCTGAAATCTACTTATGTGAATACTTGTATTGATAAATTCTATGGAGATAGCTATGCCTATCATTATGTGTTGTAATTTTGTTTAACGGAAAATATTTAAAAGAAGAAAATGGAATGTTTCGATAGGCACGATATGCATATTACTTGTGATTCAGAATTGAGGGCGAGATCCTCGCATTTTAATATGATTTGATATGTTTAAATCGGGCTACGAGCCACGGTGGAAGTTATGCAAGGACGAGATCCTTATGATGAAAAATTCTCGTGTTTAAATTCCCCCTTGTGAAATTAAAATTTGTACTATAGTACTGATAGGGAGTCATGCCTGTTAGGTTTATTCGAAATTTTTTGTATAAAATTTATCTATGCATAATTTTCCAAATTGATGCTATAATTATTGAGCTTTAACCTACAAGGTAGGTGCCCGTCCATGTGGCGTTAAATGAGACACGTTAATTCGGGTATATAATTACGAGGTCTTCAAGTATCGTATCTCGTTATCAGTATTGTGAAGGTTTGAAAGGAGATTATTGCTAACGTGAAGTTATTTGATAATTTTGTAATTGGCTAAGAACAACTATTAAGAAAATAGAGATAGTCAAGAACTGGCATAGACCCACTACAACCACGGAGATCATGAGCTTCTTGGGTTTGGCGGGTTACTACCTTCGTTTTGTGGAAGGTTTCTCATCCATAGCATCCCCAATGACTAATTGACTCAGAAAGGTGCCCCATTTATATGGTCATATGAGTGCGAGGCGAGCTTTCAGAAGCTCAAGGCAGCCTTCACTTCAGCACCGATGTTGGTGTTACCATTAGACTCAGGTTCTTTCACGGTATATTGTGATGCTTCCCGTGTTGGACTTGGAGCAGTATTGATGCAAGATGGCAGGGTGATTGCATATGCGTCTCGACAGTTGAAAGTTCATGAGAAGAATTATCATGTCCATGACTTGGAGTTGGAAGCCATCATTCATGCATTGAAGATTTGGAGGCACTATCTTTATGGCGTGCCGTGTGAGGTTTTCACAGACCATCGCAGCCTCTAGTACTTGTTCAAGCAAAAGGATCTAAATTTGAGGCAGCGGAGATGGTTAGAGTTACTGAAAGATTATGATGTCACTATATTATATCATCCAGGGAAGGCCAACGTGGTGGTCGATGCATTGAGTAGAAAGGCGGTGAGTATGGGAAGCCTTGCATTTATTCAAGTCGGTGAGAGACCGTTAGCTTCAGATATTCAGACTTTGGCTAATCAGTTCGTGAGGTTGGATACTTCGCCCAACAGTGTTCTAGATTGTACAGTCGCTCGGTCTCCTTTAATTGAGCGTATCAGAGATCGGCAAGATGATGACCCGCATTTGATGGTCCTTAGGGATACAGTTCAACACGGTGGTGCCAAGCAGGTTACATTTGGAGATGATAGTATTTTGAGGATGCAGGGTCGTATATGTGTGCGTAATGTTGATGACCTGCGTGAGTTGATCCTTGAGGAGGCTCACAGTTCTAAGTATTCTATTCACCCAAGTGCAGCCAAAATGTACCAAGACTTGAGGCAGCATTATTGGTGGAGAAGGATGAAGAAGGACATTGTTGCATATGTGGCTCGTTGCTTAAATTGTCAGCAAGTAAAATATGAGCATCAGAGACCCGGTGGTTTGCTTCAGTAGATAGAGATTCCTTAGTGGAAGTGGGAGCGTATCACTATGGATTTCGTTATTGGACTCCCACAGACTCAGAGGAAGTTCGACGCAGTTTGGGTTATTGTGGATAAGCTGACTAAATCAGCACACTTCATTCTAGTGGCAAGTACTTATACTTCAGAGAGGTTGGCATAGATATATACTCGAGAGATTGTTCGCCTTCACAGTGTGCCCGTGTCTATCATTTCTGATCGAGGTAAGCAGTTTACCTTGCACTTTTGGAGGGCAATTCAGCGTGAGTTGGGTACACCGGTTGAGTTGAGCACATCATTCCATCTTCAGAAGGACGGGCAGTCCGAGCGTACTACTCAGATCTTGGAGAATATGCTCCGTACTTGTGTTATTGACTTCGGAGGTTCTTGGAATCAATTTTTGCCGTTAGCAAAGTTTGCCTACAATAATAGCTATCAGTCGAGCATTCAGATGGCTTCCTATGAGGCATTATATGGTAGATAGTGCAGATCGCCAGTTGGATGGCTTGAGTCGGGAGAGACTCGGTTATTGGGTATAGACTTAGTTCAGGAGGCCTTGGACAAGGTCAAGATTATACAGGATTGACTTCGTACAGCTCAGTCCAGACAAAAGAGTTATGCCGACCGTAATGTTCGTGATGTGGCGTTCATGGTTAGAGAGAGGGTATTACTTCGGGTATCGCCCATGAAGGGTGTTATGAGATTTAGGAAGAAGGGTAAGCTTAGCCCTGGGTATATCGAGCCATTTGATATTCTTGAGAGAGTGGGGGAGGTGGCTTATAAACTTGCGTTACCTCCAGAGTTATCCTCAGTTCATCCGAAATTTCATGTGTCTATGCTTCGAAAATATCATGGTGACCCATCCCAGGTGTTAGATTTCGGCTCTGTCCAATTGGACAAAGACTTGACTTATGAGGAGGAACCGGTAGCCATTTTAGATCGGCAGGTTTGTCAGTTGAGGTCTTAGAGTTATCCTTCAGTTCGAGGGCAGTGGAGAGGCCAACCCGTTGAGGCAGCTACTTGGGAGTCTGAGTCGGACATGCAGAGTAAATATCCACACTTGACCAATTCAGGTAATCTTCTATGGCCGTTCGAAGATGAATGTTTGTTTTAGATGCATATATTGTGATGATCCAATGGATCATTTTATGAACTAAGACTCCGTTCTAGGCTTGAATTGGCGAAAGTTAGAAATTTGGAAATTTTGGTCGACAATGGAAATTAAGTATCGGGGTCAGAATAGAATTTCGAAAGTTGGAGTAGGTTCGTAGTGTCATTTTTAATGTGTTTGCAAAATTTAAGGTCATTCAGACGTGGTTTGAAAGGTTTCGACGTCGTTAGCGAATTTTGGAAGCTTAGAAGTTCTTAGGCTTGAATCCGAGGTTGATTTGGTATTTTAGTGTTTTGGTGTTGTCTTGAGTGTTCTGGAGGTTCGACTAAGTTCGAGTAGTGATATATAACTTGTTTGAATTATTGGTTGAGGTATCGAGGGTCTCGAGTGAGTTTCGGATAGGTTTGGGTTGTGTAATGCTCGTTTTTCTTATGTTTCGACATCGTTTTTTCAAGCATAAATGATATCATATTGAACAAATAAGCTTTTGTTTCTGTTTCGGTTGAAATATTAGACATGTATCGTCATTACGGACCCATAGCAAAAAGAATCATCAAATTTTCACATCGTATGAAGATTTTATGGTCATTTTACTAAGATTGCCAGATTTTTTAGATTAATTATGAAATTGCCATTGACGCCGTATTTAAAAATCTGCACTATTTGCAAATATTAAAACATACATATCTCCTTCAGTATACGGTCAAATTGAGTGATT
Source organism: Nicotiana undulata (assembly GCA_005239495.1). NCBI lineage: Eukaryota > Viridiplantae > Streptophyta > Magnoliopsida > Solanales > Solanaceae > Nicotiana > Nicotiana undulata. The sequence goes on along the minus strand of ML263500.1, from coordinate 5,937 downwards.
CAAAAGCCTACATTGACCAGAATTTCACAAGGAATCTATTGGAGGCATAAAAAGCTAGTTTTGGAATTGTTTGACAAGAGAAAAGAGGCAAAATAGCTAGCAAAAAAATATATAAAATAAGGGTTTGTTCATTCGGTCATATTTTGAGTTGGGGAGCTCGGATTTGAGCGATTTTGGAGGCGATTTTCACCATAGGGATTCAGGTAAGTGTTCTTTAATCGTTTTTGGTTATGTTCCATGAATCCATCTTCATTTTTGGGATTTGATTGATGATTTTAAAGTGAAATTGAGAGAGTTAGGGCTTGAGTTTTGGAGAGTTTTAGGTAGGGATTTGAGGGACCAAACGGAGTCTGATTTTGATAAAATTTATATGGTTAGACTCGGGAGAGGAAGAGGGGTTTGATTCAGTCATTTTTGACTAATTTCGAAAATTATTTTTGGAAAAGTATTAGTTGTTTCCTTGGTTTCATAGTGGTACATAAAGAATGAGTGGATTGATATTGTTTTACGAGATATATATTCTTGTTGGTTCCATTTTGAGATAATATTGATGAAGTTTATGAAAAGTACATTTTTCTGTCTACAAATGTTGAGATAAAAGATAGTACAAATGAGATAAAATATAGTGATAAGGGTGGACAAGTGGGATCGGGTTGCACGCCGCAACAAGAAAGTGATAAGGGAGTACATTTATGTTTTACTGATATTAAACACAAAAATTTGAAAATATTACTGTTTTACTCTACTATTTCTCATATTATGCACATACAGTTATTTTAAAGTGATGTTTGAAAATTTGAAAATTTGCATGAGATCTTGGTTACAGCTGAGGCCTGGAATAGGCGACTGAGTTATTTTATTTATTGTTGCAGTTTATCTTTCTTGTTTGTGTATAGAATTGTTTTTTTTGCTTTATTATATATATTGTTACAGGTTAAGTTATAATTGCCCTGCCTTAGCCTCGTCACTACTTCGTCGAGGTTAACTATCAAAGAGGTCCGCACCAAAGAATTAGGAGTTATAACATTCATAAAAGAAAGAAAAAATCAATATAGGAACTTCAACTAAGAAAGAATAAGAATATGCTCGGCACTTACTCAGTACATAGGGTCGATTGTACTGATTCTACACTTTGCACTCTTTTGTGCATATCCAGGTACCGTCCTATATTAGAGATTTTTAATAGCAGACATCCATCATTCGAAAACACCAGGTATATTTGTCGGCGCCATGCACAAGGTAGGATAAATTGATAGGACTTCATGTTGTATTCAATATATCGGGTTGCATAATACACAAAAATTATCGAATTATCATACTTCTAAAGCTAAGGTGCAAGAAAAGAAAAAGGCTAGCGAATCTCTTTTCAGACGGTACAATACAAAGGCGAAGCTCAAACAGGAGTAAAAAAAAGCATGTCAGAAAGATAGCAGGCAAGTTATGACAAAACGGTAGGAATCATGCTTTACTCGACCTAGCTGTCTTACCTGGTTTAAAGTTAAAAATAGTTATAAGTTATAACCAAGTAACAGTCTTAAACTTCTATCATTTCGCATGACATAATATTTTTTGTCGTATCCATCATTAATTGGATTTAAACCAACTTTGTTTGTTTTAGTTTAGCGTAGGAATTTTCAAACTCCTTATATTGTCACCAACTTGAGTAAATCACAAGTGGAGTTTGGGAAAAATAGTGTATATGCAGATTTTACCCTTATTCAGAGAGGACATAGAGATTGTTTTCGATAAATTATTAGCTCAAGACAATAATGAAAAGAATTAGCAGTGTGAACAAGCAGCAACAAAGTCATATATCGTCGATGAACCAATAATTATCACTTAAAAATAACTAAACTTTAAAGTAAATAGGTTCTACGGCCGCGGCGCGCTACGCGACGGCCCACGCGGCGCGACAGTGGAAATTTAAAAAAATGTAAAACATAAAAGTTGTAGCCCTTTTAAATAGTTTTCCCACGATATATTGTGGAGCCCAAACGGATTTCCTAGCGAAACGTTATGTCTATTTTACTGGACAATGCCCAGTATGCCTGCTCGATTCTTCGTTTCATTCTTAAGGTGCATTATCATCCGTTGATCTCCGACACGATCCCAACTTAATCCTTGGGATTTTACTCAGGCTTCAAATCTCCAGAATAGCTAGAATTTATTCCATTACATCTACATAGATCGGAATCACTCCTAGAAGGCATAAAACACACATTTAGTGCAATAAACTAGCGATTAAAGCTCAAACTCAATTTAAGTGCAGTAAATTGGAGTGTAATAAGCGACTAAAATACGTAATTATAGTCTATCATCACACTGCTTCAATATAATGATTGCTTATTTTAATGCTTGATATTTTGAAGAAGACAACTTGTAAGTCGCGGTAAGTTGTCGAGTGAGAGACTTTTTGATATTCGACTTAATGTATGCTCATTTTGATATATATTGCCTCACAACATGCTCATGTATCGTATATTTCGGATGTATAATATAATGATTTGTGCTAATTTGTGGTATTTCTATAAATAGAAATTATTCAGATGCGATTTGAGACGAAAGTCTGCGAATTGGAGCGAAAATGGGAAGAATAGGCGAAATGGCCCAGTTGAGTGGTAGCACAAAACAGTGTGTGAAGAAGTTGAGTGCCAGGGTCAGTGCCCCACGCTACCCTGGATGCTCTAGACATGAACATGTCCTATTTCGACCGGAACACAATTATTTCGACCTCAAGACGCCCCCAACTCATGTAAAAGCTAACCTAAACCTATTTTGAGGAGGAGGACGTGACTCTGAGAGAGAAACAAAAGTACGAAACACTCGGTAAGACGTATTTGATCAATTCTTCCATTCTTCTTTTAGTGTTCATTGATTTTATGTTTGAAAATATTATTTTTGATGATTGTATGAACATGAGGGGCTAAGAACCATATTGTTCTGGAGTCATGGGTGTTACATGAATATTGACGTTTGTAGTTTAAATTGACGAGTTTAATTTTATCATATTGAGTTGTTTATTTAATTATGTTCTTAATTACTTAGCTGAGTAACTGTAATAACCTGATGTTGTAAGAGCAAACTTTTAAATTATTTTATTATCGTAGTTCACTTAATTTTAGTGGTTCACATATTGACGTGGGTAATAATAGAATATATTTTTGAGAATATTACTTACAAACATATAAATTAAATAGAAGCCAACTAATTAAGTGATTAGTTTTATAATTTACTTGGTTGGCTTTTAAGTAATTTTGGGTAATTTTTAAATAAAATAAAAAAAGAAAGAGAAACAAGTGGGCCAAACCCATATTTTCAAGATGCCTTACGTGAGAAGGCTATAGGTACATTAGGGCTGAGATATAAGAAAACAATACCAACTCTTAAATGGAATACTTGAATAAATACTCCTGACGGCTACATTCAAGAATGGAGTAAGTTTAATTGTTTGGGGCTATTACAGATAAGAAGGGATTTTAAAAAGAAGGTTGTTTCCTCACGTTAGTGGAAAAACTAATAAGAACTGTTAGCTTTGACTATACTACAATGAATTAAGAGATATGAGGCACTGCTATTTGGTTTCCTTGCTATAACAGTCATTGCTTGAATGATTTTGAAGAAAGAGATTCAAATATCGATTTGAACCAAAAAGGAGTCCGGAAGCCGAGCATAGGACGAAAGTCCACTAATCAGCAATCATGTGAAGGTATTAATGAGTTATAAGTTCGTGTTTATTATTCTTTCAGACATAAATATATTATTTACGGATTATATATTAAATAATTAAGTTAGAGGGTGATAATATTATTTTTTCTCCTTTAATTCATGATTTGATTTAAGGTGTGAGATATTAAGATTTAGCTTTAAGCTTGAAAGTTAGGAATATTGAGTTTGATACATTAAGTGACATCAGTTATCAATACTTCGGATAGATTGAGGCAATTGGTGCCCGTTTGGCTAGTTTTGAGATGTTCTGAGGTCACTACACGCGTGATGGAATTTTTGGAGCATCGCTTGGCTTGCTCGGTATTGTAATTGACTTGTTCGAAGTAAGTGTTTTGCCTAACTTTGTTGAGAGAATTTTTCCTCCTATTTGCCATTGTTTGCTTCATGCGGAGGTGATACATTTATGAGGTGACGAGCATATATGTATGTGCCGGCATTTATCATGCTCGAGGGTAGATGACGTTGTAATTTACTTGCTTCATTTGATTTATAGATGTTAAGAACGTAGTATAAAATGTTAGAAACAAAGACCTATCCTAAGATAACTTGATCAAATTTAATAGAATTCTGGGAATATATTGATGTGTCTAGTTTGGTCATCTCTATGCGTGATCACTACCACATTACTACGACCGATATTTCTTTTTAGATGCTGGATTCTATACATGTGTTGCTAATACATTGTGAGATTTGTGGAAGCACTTGAATCATATGGCCCGTGAGGGTTCATTAACATTGTTGGCTGGTAAAGCAGTGATTGAGAACTTTGTTTGGAATATTCGTTGAACACTCTCCTCGATATTATATATATACTTTTTCCCTTGCCATTTTATTGATATTTATATGCTTGGTGAGGAAGAGTGTAAGGCACGAAGGGTGATGTCGTGCCATTGTTTATATTCATTATCATGTGAGGAAGAGTGTAAAGCACGAAGGGTGATGTCATGCCATTATTTATATTCATTATCATGTGAGGAAGAGTGTAAAGCACGAAGGGTGATGTCATGCCATTATTTATATTCATTATCATGTGAGGAAGAGTGTAAAGCACGTAGGGTGATGCCATGCCATTGTTTATATTCATTATCATGTGAGGAAGAGTGTAAGCACGAAGGGTGATGTCGTGCCATTTCATATACATTATCATGTGAGGAAGGGTGTAAAGCACAAAGGATGATACCGTGCCATTTCATATACATTACCATGTGAGAAAGAGTGTAAAACACGAAGGGTGATGTTGTGCCATTTCATATACAATATCATGTGAGGAAAGATTGTAAAGCACGAAGGGTGATGCCGTGCCATTTTATTTATATTGTTATGCTTTTAATATTGTGAGGTCATGGCGCGAAGGGTGTTTCCGTGCAGGTGAGGATGAGGGACATGAATTATGATGTGATATCTGTTTTCCGTGTATACATTCCCGCCTTTACCTTGAGTTGTCATTGTCGTCATTATATATTTTGTGTGATATATTGTTATTGTCACGACCCAAATTCCCACCCTTTAGGCCGTGACTGCGCCTAACGTTGAACCCGCTAAGCCAGCCAACGTGTAACATGCAATAACAATTTAAAAATCATTTAGTACGAAATAAAATACTAATTCGTCAGCCTCGATCAATTTTCATTACATTCCGATATATTAGTGGGGCATCGATAAACCGAACATCAATAATAAACATTTCCCAACAATAATCCTTCCAACATCAATAATAAAAATAACAAAACTTGAATGCGGAAAACAGAAACATAACAATCATAAGCTAACGTAGATTTCCCAAAACCGGGGTGTCACAATCTCACGGACTAACTACTGGAATACTAAATACAAGTCTGGAAA
>ML263496.1:0-14067 GCA_005239495.1 Nicotiana undulata | reverse complement strand
AGATAAACTATAGCTCACAGTGTTATTCGCCACCACAACCTCACCCCCCAATATAATGAAACCCTGACTTTTCGCTCTTCAGACATTATGACAAAAAGCTTGAGAATTTAATTAGAAGGAAAATTTAACAGGAGTTGAGAATATTTCTGAATGGATTTTTGCAAAATCCTTAACGCCTTTAAATAAGGCAATGCCCAATCCGGGGGGTCGAATTTTGCCTTTTGAAAGGGCGCTATACCCATTTGAATTATTATTATGTCAGTTAAGCGCATAAGAGTTATCGGTGGGCCCACAAAATATGTTGTGATGACCCAAAAGGTCATCCTATGTAAATTTAATTAAATTTGTGTTTCGAGGCCCCAAAAGCCTCCGTTAATCTCACCTCGAGATGCGTGCGTAGCCCCGAGCGCGTAGCCGAGAAGCCTTTATGTGAAAACTGGATGAAAAGTTGAAATTATAATAATTAATTGATTAAAGTTGACTTTGGTCAATATTTTTGGTAAATGGACCCGGACCCGTGATTTGACGGTCCCGGAGGGTCCGTAGGAAAATATGGGACTTGGGTGTATGCCCGGAATTGAATTCCGAGGTCCCAAGTCCGAGAAATAAATTTTTAAAGAAATTATTTCTGAAAATAATAAAGACTTTTGAAAACGAATTTTGATGTGAAAACCGTGTTACCGAGACCGTATTAAGGTTCCGGAGCCCGGAGCAGGTTCAATATATATAATACGAGTTATCTGTAAATTTTGGTGAGAAACGGACTTGATTTGACATGTTTCGGATCAAAAATGGAAATTTGATAGTTTATGAAGTTTGAGGAGATTCTAGGGATTTTGGAGTCTAATTCCTTGTTTTTGATGATATTTTGGTGGTTTAAGTACTCGAATAAGTCCGTAGGATGAATTGGGAGTCGTGTGTATTTTTGGTTTTTGAACCCGAGGGCTCAAGTGAGTTTCGGGTAGGTGTCAGAGTGCAAAAGGAGTAGAAAAATCTGGTGTTTGGGGATCAGATTTGGTGTCTGGTGTAGTACTCTTCCCGAACGCGGGGTAACCCTCGCGAACGCGAAGAGCAAATGGGGGATGCCTGGGATTTACTCTACGCGAACGCGTAGAGGGAGACGCGAACGCATAGAGGGAGACGCGAACGCGGAGCACTGGACAGTGTCCCTACGTGAACGCGTCCCAAGGGGTGCGAACGCATAGAGTTAGGCTGGGGTCTGGGACTAGGTAGCATTAATGATTCGCGAACGCGACCATAGGCTCGCGAACGCGTAAGCCTGGAGGGACAAGCCTTCGCGAACGCGGCCATGGTGACGCAAACGCGTAGGTTCAGCAGGTCAACCCTTCGCGAACGCGAAGGGTAAATTTCGCCCAGTCATTTTAAGTGTCAAAAACAGAATAGTTACGGGATTAAACCCACTTCTTCTCACACTTCTTCTTCCCCAACCCACCTAGGTGATCTTTGAAGAGCTTTTCCTCCATATCTTCATAGGTAAGTAAACTTAGCTCTAATTTCTTTCATTTTCTTCATCAATCACTAGATTCTAGTCCTAAAAACATGGAATTAAAGGTAGAAAATTAGGGGTTTTGGGTAGAGATGGGGTTTTGGAATTTTGGAGAATTCAACCTCATTTTGGGGTCGGATTTCGAAACAAATTGTATATTCGGGCTCGTAGGGGAATGGGTTATCGGGTTTTAGTCCGAACCTCGAGTTTGGACCAAGCGGGCCCGGGGTCGAATTTTGGTATTTTTGAAAGAATGATGGGAAATGTATAATTAGACTTTGGGATTGAATTATTGAGTCATTATTAATATTATTGAGTCGATTATGCTTAGATACTACCGTTTCGGAGTTGGATTCGAGAGGGAAAGCAGTGTTAGAGGCTTGATTTGTATTTTTGGAGCCGAGGTAAGTGTTTGGCCTAACTTTAGTGAGGGAGTAGGTGGTGAGTCATATGTGCTACTTGTATTATCATGTTCAATGTATAGGTGAGGTGACGAGTAACTATGCATTGTTTGTCAAGCATGCCCGTGAGTCTAATTTTGTGAATTACCTGTTATTATTCTGATGTTTATTGTGTTTTGAAGTAGCTTCCTTTGGAAAATTGTTGAATTGCTGAGTTTATCCGTTAAGTAGTGATATGATATTTCAGTCGAGGACTCAATTCGTTACGTTATATACTTGCAAGAGATTGGTTATAGTTGGGTCCCTTGCCGGGTATTGTTATTATATTGGCTGATGTTTTCCCCTTGCTGGGTGGTTTGAATTGTATTCCATGTTGTTAAATTCCTTGACAAGTTGTCATTTGTTGTTGATTTGGGTGAGGAAGAGTGTAAAGCACGAAGGGTGATGCCGTGTATTCATCTCATTCATTTCATACATTGCATGGTGAGGAAGAGAGTAAAAGCACGAAGGGTGATGCCGTGCCACCATTTATATTGCTTTCATTTATACATTGCATTGTGAGGACGAGAGTAAAAGCACGGAGGGTGATGCCGTGCCATTGTTTATATTGCTTTCCTTTATACATTGCATTGTGAGGACGAGAGTAAAAGCACGAAGGGTGATGCCGTGCCATCATTTATATTGCTTTCCTTTATACATTGCATTGTGAGGACGAAAGTAAAAGCACGAAGGGTGATGCCGTGCCATTATTTATATTGCTTTCATTTACGCTTTGCATTGTGAGGATGAGAGTAAAAACACGAAGGGTGATGCCGTGTACATTCTTGTTTGAGTTATTATGTCCTGCTGACTTGATTCTTTTGCATTATTGTTTGTTCAGTTGTTCATAGTCTCTTCTCATTTGTTACCCCATTACTTGTCCCCGTATTACCATGCTTAACTGCTTAATTCTTGCCATTTTCTTCGGTAGATATTATAGAATTGTATAGGTAAATTATTGTTGTCGTGTCTAGCCTCGTCACTACTTTGCCGAGGTTAGGCTCGGCACTTACTCAATACATGGGGTCGGTTGTACTGATGTTACACCTGCACTTCTTTATGTTGTGCAGATTACACAGCCGGACCCAATGGACATCGTTAGAGGGAGTATCCTTCTGTCCATTTCAGACGACACCGAGGTAGTTCCATAGGCGTTCGTGGATCTCGGCGTCACTGTCTATCTTTCATTCTGTCATCTATGTATTTCCAGACAGAAATTTCATTTTTATTTCAAATTGTTGTTTTTAGCTAAATCTTAGACTGGTTCGTGAGATCGTGACTCCACTTCTGGGTTTTGTACTTAAAAGGGTTTCTTCGTTATTGGCTTTTGTTATTTTAGATTTTGTTAAGCTTCCGCATTTTTATCACAATTATCTAGTCAGTGTTTATTACTTTCACTTGTTAATAAATCGATTCGGTTAACACGTTGGCTTGTCTAGCGGGTGCAACGTTAGACGTCATCACCGCATGAAGGTAGGTTTTCGGATCGTGACACATGCATAGCACCGTTTATAAAGGCGATATGTCTAGCAGTATTGTCAAATTCAGACATAACGCTTTTATAAAAGGCGTTATACATATAACGCCCTTTTAAATGACGCTATATATAGTTTGGTCACAATATTTTTTTTTTATTCATTTCGGTTATTTGTATCCAAAAAGATCACATTCACGTCGGGACTCCTCCCTGCCACCATTAATGCATTCGATCCCATTCGGAAGCGCGACAATAGGCGCGTGTTTGCTATTCTCTTCCCAACCGTCCATCCCTATCAACCTCCTACCAAAGTTTTTAATACTACAAAGAAAGGGACCTACAAAGCAAAGCAAACAAGTAAAGGTTATGGCAAAAAAACTTTGAATCTCAGATACCTCTCCCCTTATCTATTTTCATGTCGTATGCAACTTCAAAACCCTATACAACTATCGCTAAATCCTAAATCCCCGACCACAGAATCAGCTGAATTGCTATTTGAAGGTGTGACAATAAAATGTCTGCTATTGTTTGCGGCAAGAGATCGTTCTTCGAAGATTTACAATTGCCGTCGCCGACTTCAGCATCGCCGCCTATTTCAAAGAAGCTCCGGTGTTCCTCGAGCTCTCCGACTCGACTATCTTCGCCGCCGCCGCCAATGCCGGCGGCACTCATCCATCAGCTGAGAACTTTGTTTCCTGATATGAACAGTCAAGTATGCGCCCCTCTTAGAAATTTGTTGTTGTAAATGTTCGTTAAATTGGAGAAATATTGTAGAATGTGCTAATATTCGCCTTCTCTGGTATGGTAATGAAATGGACCGAATGTAGTGGGATGAATATTATAGATGACTTGTCCTACCAGCTCTAACTAGTCTGAGATTCAGGTAGTTGATTGATTGATTTGGTTATTGTAAGTATTTCTCTACGATAGTAAAGGATATACCATTTTAAGTTACTTTTTGGGCCGGGTGGGGGGAACTGGTTTGCAGCTCTTTAAACTCAAATAGTCAAGCCTGTCAATGAACGACTTTGGAGATGAACCAAAAACATATTGTTATTTTCATCATCACACGCTATCTACTGTCTCCTTTCCAACTTATACGAAATTCATTTCAGTTTGGGACGTTTCAAAGTGTTTGATACTATTTCATTTCTAAACAACTTTTAAAGTATTCAATTGTATGAAACTGCTCAACTTATAAACTCGACGTAATGCTAGCTAGGCTTCCTATATTACACCCCCTTTGGTGCGGCCCTTCCCCGGATCTTGTGTGAACGCGGAATGCTCTGTGCATCGGGTTGTCCTTATCTTGTGTGGTCTTCTACTATAAGAATCTCAAAAGATTCTTACAATTACTTGCACGGTGCAAAGATTCAAAATTTTAATGTGTTCTGCATTTCTGTGGAAATACATTGCTGTTGCTTTTGTTTGACAAGTTTCTGGGTACTTAGTGTTTCATTACCTATTGTCCAGCTTCTTGAGAAATCCTTGGAGGAATGTGGCAATGATTTGGATGCTTCCATTACAAGACTGCATGAACTTCATGTTAGATATGCAGAAGGAAATTCAGTAACTGCTTCAGAAGCTAATGGAGAGATGGACGGTGGTATGTATAAACATTATGTTTCGATATTTTGAGTTTGCTGATTAAGAAGATGCTAAGTTTTTTCTCATGTTTGTTATTCCATACATCTCAAATGATTCCTAATTTTTATGATGTTGGAGTGAATACATATGTACACATATGTACTGACTATCTTATTAATTGCATAGTGTTGCAAAACTGTATGGAAAAAATTCAACTACATCCCTTCCATCAGCCGAAGGGAGATTGTGGGATCAACATAAGTACTCCTAAATAGGGTTTAGTTCTCAGTGACATGACAGTGGATCCTATGGTGTTTGCCGGTCATTGGCATGGACATTTTCTCCGGAATTTTCTGGCCTTGTCTGTTCCACGATTGCTACTCATTTTAGTTACCTACTTCTCCAACATGCTATTTTAGGGTATAGAACCTCGTTGATATAAAAAAGAGTTGTATTAAAGTTAACTACAACAACAACAACAACAACCCAGTATAATCCCACAAGTGGGGGAGTTACAGTTAACTAAAAAACACAATTTGGAGTTACAATTAGGATACAAGTTAGACTGTTATTTATTGCTTACCATGGATAAATAAAAAGTTTGTAATGGCTTGTGCATGAGATTCAAAAAGGAAAAGCCTAGTAAGGAACTATATGTATTGCTGATACATTGCAGTTGAGGCATATGTCTGATGTTATAAGATGAACATCCTATGGTGCAAAGAAATTTTAAGATATGTTCATGTGACTAGTTCTTTCGGAGGAACTCATAGATGTGTCCACTTAGCAGTTATTCGCATCTTGTGACCCACGTGTATTTATCTGAATCTGTAGGAATTAGTGTAGAATGACATGGAACTATTTAGTATTCAGGTGCACACAAATCAGGTGATATACAGGTGCACCTTCTAAGTTAAAAACTTTGGCATCAGTCCTCTCTGATGAATTACAGGTTCTTGTTGATATACAGATGCCATACCATTTCTCTTATTTCTAGTGAATCTTCATTGGATCAACTGAATGGTTGTTATATCATAGAACTAGATTAATCAAAAGCCTCATTGGCCAAGTCCAGGTTTTCATAAATTGTGGAGGAAAGGAATCTAATTTGCATGCAAAAATTTGCAGGTACAGGGCCCACTGCTTCTGTCCTAAATGATCTTCCGGCGGATGGTGCAGAATGGGTGGAGTTGTTGGTGAGGGAAATGATGAGTGCTACAAGCATAGATGATGCTAGGGCGCGCGCAACAAGAGTGTTGGAGAGCTTAGAGAAATCTATTAATGCAGGTAGTGCAGAAGCAGCTCAAAAGGTTGGTAGCATATATTTGTGTATATTGTAGTTTGCTGATTCTACCAGACGACAAATTTCCTGCCAAGGAGTTGTAGGATATTCACATACTTTTCTGGACTCTGGTGCATTTACTTATTATACTCAGAAGAGTTATGCTAGAAAAATGTTTTGGGAATGCCCATATTGTTGGCTCTCCAATGCATTCTAAGATTTCCTTGCTTTGTTTCATACTCATGTTTGCAAATTTAATTTTGCCTATCATTTTGTGATGTTCACCTGATATTTCCAGGAAAATATGATGCTGAAGGAGCAAACAGAAATGATTCTTCGAGACAATGCCATTCTCAAACGTGCAGTGGCAATCCAGCATGAGCGTCAAAAGGAGTACGATGACAGGAACGAGGAAGTACAGCATCTGAAGCAGTTGATTGTTCAATATCAAGAGGAATTGAGAACTCTCGAGGTAAAAGCTGGAGCTTCATATATTAATTTTCTTGCTTTAACGTACTATATACATGGAGATGTATTTTATTTACAACCATAGCGAGACATACTCCTGTATTTGTACCATTGATGCAAGTTTGCTCGTCGTGCATGCGTATAGCCTAGTGTAATACATAGTAATTATCCTCCTGCTTCATAAGTAGATGTATCGAGGTTCATCCAGTCTTAGACTTCCTGATTTCATAGTCATCATTGCAGGTCAACAATTATGCTTTGAAAATGCATCTGCAGCAGGCTCAGCAATGCAACTCTATCCCTGGACGCTTCCATCCAGACGTCTTCTAATGAGATGTTTTCAAACAAAGGAGATGGAACCTCTCAGGTTGACGTCTTGTTAGGTGTGATATAGATGTCCGAATAAATTTGTATTATATCTGATAGTAGTCTCTTGAGTTATAAGGTTATGTTGAGTTGAGCCGGCTGCTGTTGATGATAGTAAGGCCTAAGAAGGAGTTGTCTTTGAATGATGTAACAAAGCTGTTTTATTGTTCAAATGCGTCACTTTTTTCTTGTGCAAATTCAATCATCTCATAGCCTCTTCATTCATTATGAATAGCATCAGTCCTCTGTACGATTGTATGTAATAATATGAATTACAAGTATATTACTACATCTGTAATTGCTTTAACCCCATCTGGAGAGACTGCATTCTTGGCGACACTGGGGGCGTGCAAAGGAGTTGTGCTATTACACCTGCCAAGCTTTGGATCTCCCTCAGTTTTTAGTCATCCAAACCCTGAAATCAGTTTGTCAAAACTCAAAAGGGTAAACTTTTACCTCTTCATGGTACTCTTGAATTCCCCCCTCTTTCAGTTCCAGGTTGATATAATGTGCATTCAAGATTATTTTTTAAGCAATGGTCTTAGTAGTTGTTATTGGTGCACTTAACCCAGTAATCTATGGGGTTGGACTTAGTTTGGACGGGTCAATATGGGGTCAAAAGTTACTTGGGCTGAGATGACTAGGCCAAGATGGGCTAAAATTTGAGAAAATCTCACTTTATACCCATTAAGCCCAAACTATTTACCCCCTTTAATGCCCAGGCCCAAATTATTTACCTCTCCTACCCATCCGGCCCAAACTATCCATCCGACCCAAACTATTTATCCGGCTCATTTATTAGCTTATTCCCGTCACTTTAACGCCTCATTCCATCACGTTAATGCCTCATTTATACTGCATGCAATTCAGTTTCCAAATCTCCATACTCAAACCATTAGAACCAATATTGCATCCAGATTCGAGTTTTACATTTTTTCTTCAGATTCCGTTCTATCTCTTCGTCTAATAGTAATTTTTGGGTGAAATTTTTGCTTGTGAAAGTACATTTTAGTGAAAGTGGGTTTTCATATGATAGTGAAAGTGGCTTTTCAAAATCATAGGATATTTGTGTTTTTCTTTGTATTTTTGGGAATCAATGCCTCTGTGTTGTTGTTTTCACTATGGGGAAGAAGCATTGTGCCGTAGATGGTGGCATCGTGAACAACATCATTGTTCAACCCAAGTAGCTGCTGAATCCGTTGGTACTAGTTTTTCATTATTTTCTGATTCTCCGTCTGTGTTTAGCCCTAACCCTAGCAGTAGTCGTGTTGAAAAAACAACTGAAAATGTAGAATTAGTGGGTGAAAAAGGCAACAATATTGATGCTTCGTCAGGAGATGGAACTCCCTACCAGTCATTACCCAACACAAATTTCGAATCAGTCAAAGTAGGTGTTGATGTGAATGATAAGGGAAAAGGTAAAGTTGTTGATGATTCTGAGTTAGGGGGAAGCCGACGTGAATCCGTGCCTGAAACAGAAACTCAACCAGTAGATGTTGATTGTAGAGATGATTCTCAATTAAAGAAGAAGAAAAAATGGTGTCGCACCCAAGAAGGTAAGTTTTAAAAATTAGTATGTATCTGTGCTTTTGAATGTATAGTACATTGTTATTTTTTTGATTTCCTGGTATGATTTTGTATTATAGTATAGTTATAGTCAGTTGTGTTATTTTTAAATTTCGATGTTTGGTGCGGTTTACGGTTTTGGTTCCTCAGTTGTTCGATTAACCGAAAAACCTATATGCAATTCCATTGATTCGTTGAAGGTGCACGCATATGCTACTGTCTGCGTCAGTGGAATTGCTGTCTACTGTCTGCAATTCCGTTGTCCGTTTGATGCTACATTATCAATGGATTCATATGTCAAACGGCTGTTTAATTGTTTGAATTTGTTGCTGAAACATTTGAATTTCTTTTCTCTAAATAACATGATTTATAAGAATCATTTTAAGTCCTATTGATCTAAAAGCTTTGCAATTGAAAATTAATCTGAGCTTAAAAGTAGTTCAATGTTTACATCTTAATTTAAAGATTAGACAGTTAGCATAGAGAATGAGATTGGTTCTTCTGGACTAATTTTTACATGAAATCCTTCAATTGTCAGTCACATAGTTTTCTTAGTAAAAACATGTATATGAGTTAAGTTGTAAAATGATTCGAGTTTTGTTGTCATATATGGTTCATTTGAATTAATTTTAATACATGGATGGCTGGTTGGCGATAAGCCTAAGTTTGAGAATAAGATTGTAGATATGAGTTGCTACATAGTTTTTGATAGTACTAGTTTTGATTAGTCAGTCTAAACAAAGGCAATAAATTAGAGTCTCTGATGCACTTTGTCAATAGTGTATACATCGCTGTACTTTGCCAATATTGATTTGTGGAGAAGATTCTGGCACAATGACTTTTATATAGTCCTTATGCATTCAGATGCCTCTACATTGTTGAATACTTTACATTTTTGACATGTTTCTAATAGGTTTATGATTATGATTTACACTTGGTAGAGACTGAGAGTTCCATTATATAACCAGTTAGCTAGCCAATGTGTCAGATTTGCACTTGGGTTCGTTGTTACTCGTAAACGTTTGATATGACTTTAGGCACATAATAATTCACTATTTCAGCATACTTCTGCTATAACCAACTCTTTTTCCCCTTAGACCATGTAGCTCTTGTCCAGGTAGTCCTTTTCATATCCACCATCTTGGGTCAAGTGATATTAGTTCTTATTGCAACTTGTTCTGCCATACACTTATATATTTTCTCCTTTCAAGTTTCCATGACCTTGAGGGGTCGTGTAGTTCTTGAACCACCTATTCTTATTTGACCCAAGTAAGGTTACATTCCAAAATAAAGTAGAATCGAATGGAGTAGCAGCCCATTTAGGCTATAACTTTTAATTTAGTAATCTTTCACTATGAGCTATGTTGTATGGCAGCTTTGGATTCTTTGATGGCCGTCTTACTATTGACTATATTGCTAAGGCTCTTAACCTTCCACTTCTCAATCCTTACTTGCAAAAAGAAGCTAATTTTAGCCATGGTGTAAACTTCGCAGTATGGGGATCTACAGCATTAAGAAACCCTTATTATGAAGCTAGAAATTAAGTTTTTTTCTCCTGTTTCTTCTCATGGATTGTGTTGTGGCTTCACTTCTAGATATTTTTTAAAAGTTTGTCTGTATTTGGTCCAATGTTGGTTTCTTTTGCATAATTTATTGCTAGATTTTCTACATGCATGTATAAAATTCTATCTAATTTTGATATGTATGTTTGGCAAGAAATACTTAGGTGCATGTTCTCTTTTCTTTGTTTTTTAGTTTGTGGTTGTGTTCAAACAGTTTATAAAAGATCTCAGCACAGAAATAATATATATGTTTTTCCTTTAATAATAGTAGTATCGTACAATATCTTGAAAACACTTTATATCTGCATACCTTCTTTTGCTTTTTTTCTTTATGCCTATCGGTTATGTAATAGCAGTATATTTATAGTTGCCGGAAATTAGCCAGTAGAACTGTATACCATGTTGGTATAGTAATATGCTGTGTTGGTATTGTATGGTAGTTGTAACATTTTTGGTTGTTTTAGATGCATTTTAAGTAAATTCTATTTCTGAAATTATTTTATATGAACATGTGTTATGCAGTGTTGGGATTTTCTTGTGCCTATGGACGTAGATTATAAACCAAAGGTTGATTGGGATACCAACTGCTATGTTATTCGTCAGTTGAAAGAGAATTTATCAAAGAAACAACTTGGGCTGTTTAAGAAAACATGCTTTGGATATTTTTTGGATATGCCACCAGTTATTGTGCAGATTCGGGTTATGCACCATTTACTTATTAGAGAAGTACATCGTGAGGTGAAAAATGAGATGCGTTTTGTAGTAAATGATTCTAGGTTGCGCTTTGGTTTGGTGAATTTGCACTCGTTACTGGGCTGAAATATAAGGGTGATAAAAGTATAGAGAGCGTAGAAGAGAGGTTGATTTCAAAATATTTTAGGACTGCATCTGTGATATTGACCCAACTAGTAGACTGTTTTACTAAGAAGAAATGAAAAATAGATGATGATGCGTTGAAGATAGCAGTTCTTTATTTTATGAACACCTTCTTACTTTCTCAACTCAAAACAAAGGTTATTTCAAGGTCTTACATTGAATTGGTTGAGTGCGGTGATTTTAATAATTATCCCTGGGGTATAGATGTTTATAAGGCTACAATCGACTCGTGTTCCAACAAGTTTCAAGATAAGCCTTCTTTTTATAGACTCGATGGCTTCCCGTTGGCTTTACAGATTTGGTTGTATGAATGCTGCTCAAGTTTGGATGGTCACTTTGCTGATCATATTGGAAACAAACTTTCATGAATTTTGAATGGTAGTGATGGGTCAAATACCAAATGAGCGAGTTGCATTGCGAATGTTTAGCTTGCAACGCGAGCAGGTAATTTTGTCATATTTTTATTGCCTCTCTTAATATTTTGGTATGGTAGTTTTAGTCATTATTACTTATTATGCTACTTATTCTTTTATTGCTACTTGTACTTTTAATTTTCTCATACTTTTATTGTATCTTTTAATGTTTTGGTACAGTATTTTAGCCACTTGTAGTTGTAGAAACATTCCAAGTTAATGATATACTCTATTGGTATACATGTATACCATATTGGTATCATTTGGTAATAAGGATCTTTTATCTTTCCATATTTGATTATCATTTCTATTTCTAACTAGTGTGCTTAATAATTGCAGCTAAAGAACATCACCCCAACTGATGCTGAGAAGCAACTATTTGATGTGCGTGGTCTAAACTTTGAAATTGAAGTTGATTGTACTAACAGTCAACCTGATAGCTTTACCGGTTTTTGGCAATCAATTGCCAAAGACCCAAAGTATGCATCAAAGTACTGGAAGTGATTTTGAACCAACCAATGCTGAGGTAATGAAGGAGTTACAAGTTTTGAAGCTTTTTGTAGAGACCAAGTTTGAAGAGGTGCTTGCAACTATTGGTAGGCAGTCAATGAAACCAGAGGAAAATTCAACGGTATTGATCTCATATAAAATAATGCTATAGTATATTGTTCAAAGATGCAATATATGCTTATAGGATACTTTCTATTATCAATTTCAGCATAAGAAATAACATAATGATCCTTACTTTGGTCAGATGCATAATGATCATGACCAGTTTGAAAGGGGCGACGGTGGGAATGATCCTGTAGTTATTGGAGATAGCACGCCCAAAGTGCCTTCTAGTATGTAAATCACGGATTTTATTTTATTTTTTTGTTGTTGGTTTTTGAAAATAGTACTCTTGATTATACTTTTACATGTTTAGTGTCTGATTTTGGTGTGGTTGGTCGAGATGGAGGTGCCAGTGGTGTCAATGTGAAGAACGTCACAACAAGGCATGGCGTAGTTAATGATGATTTGCATTCTGGTAAAATGTTGTATATTTAATTTTTTTATTCTTTTTTTATTTATATAACCTTATGTATTTGTGCGTTCACTATCCTTTTTTAACTTTTTTTCAGCCCCCTTCGTAAATGAGCATGATCTTGGTTTGGATTCTAACTTTGAATTGTCTGCATCTGCAATTGATCAAATCACCACCATTACACAACAAGCTAAACTTAAGCACACATCTCATGATGTTAGAAAGTCTGGACCTGCTTCGTTGCCATCAGGAATTCCTGCACAGACACGATCAGATGTTGTTATTGAGTCTAATACTGCTCCACAGGGTATGATTGTTGATGTTACTAATTCTGAAGTTAGTATGTAATGAGAGATTTTTGATAGTTTTTTTTATTTGAATAGTGATGCTGATAATGATTTTGTGTGTTCAGCATCTCGGGTTGATGGTGTTGGTCAAGTAGATGTTGGCTGCAATATTGTGAATTTGCCTTCTGGTAATGTCTTCTATATATTACTTTTCATTCTTTTTTTAAATTTCTTAACTTCGTATATTTGTTTATTCACTAGATTTTTCTAATTTAAGCTCCATGTCAACACGGAGGTGATCTTGACTTGAATTCTGATTTTGAATATACTGCTTCTCAACTTGATCTAATTGCTGCTATTACACAAGGAGGGAGACGTAATGTAAATCAACCTGGAAATGAACTAACAACTCGTGATGTTAATAAGTATAAAACTAATCAGTCGGTATCAAGACATGTTGTCCAAACACAAACAACTGTTGAAAAAACTCCAGCAGTTTTCACACGGAGAAGGCGCCCTGCAGCTATAAAACAGTCGCCATATAGGAATGACTGGCAATCTGGTGTTAGTGCAGTTAGTGCAGTTGGGGCAATCGGCCACCACATTGGCCTTCCCTGGGTGGTATAATATGGTGATGTCATAATCCTTGAGTAGCTCAAACCACCTGTGCTGACGCAAATTGAGATCCTTCTGCCTGAATATGTGCTGCAAACTCCGGTGATCCGTATATATCTCACAGAGAACACCGTATATATAATGATGCCATATCTTCAGGGCGTGAACAATCGCTGCCACTCAAGATCATGAACAAGGTAATTTTTCTCATGTACCTTCAACTGTCTGGACGCGTAGGCAATCACCCTACCGTCCTGCATTAACACCACTCCCAAGCCAATCCTCAAAGCATCACAATAGACTGTATAGGACCCGAAACCGGTGGGTAGGACTAACACTGGAGCTGTAGTCAGGGCTGTCTTGAGCTTCTGAAAGCTCTCCTCACACTCCTCAGTCCATATAAAAGGTGCACCATTCTGGGTCAATCTAGTCATGGGTGCTGAAATGGATGAAAATCCCTCCACGAAACGACGATAATAACCAGCCAAACCGAGGAAACTGCAGATCTCGGTAGCTGAAGAAGGCCTAGGCCATCTCTGCATTGCCTCCACCTTCTTCGGATCTACCTTGATCCCATCCGAAGATACTATATGGCCT
>ML263492.1:11748-23893 GCA_005239495.1 Nicotiana undulata | reverse complement strand
CTTCTCTTATTACCCCTAAAACACCTACTCCCCCACGACAACACTCCCCTCCCCCCACAATTAAAAATCTTCCCCTCCTTCACTACTCCCACAACTCTCATTCTCCATCCCCAAATTAATATCAGCCCTAATCTTCCCGAGGTTCAACGCTAATCCCACCCCCACCACTCTTCTTCAATTCTCACAATCTTCTCTCACCCCAGGTAAGGTTTTCTTTTTGCCAATTTTTGTTAGGTTTTCTTATGAATTCTTGTTTAGGTAGTAATTATTCTTTTTTTTTTCTTAGAAGTAATTTGTAGTGTATACTTAGATGCTTGGGGGTTGTGGTGTCTGATTAGTTGTATCTCTTCACTAAGGTGAGTAAAATTGGGGTAATTGTGGTGGCAATTGGGTTATAACATGGTTAATTGGGAGCTCCGGTGAATGATGCTCACAACACATTTGATAAAATGCCACAGTGAGTGTCAATGATAATTGTGACCAATTGTGCGGGTGAAGTCTGAGTAACCGCAGTTGGGTCACAGTTTTTTTATGCTTCGCTAATGATGTCCTTCTTTCAGGAAATATGGCACCCTCCAAAAAGCGTTGAACCACCGATAACTCTTCCAGCGGATAATCGTAATCATCTCGAGGACGAGCGTCAACGGATGCTCATCCTTATGACAGTAACAGGTTCGTCTCCACCGCAGCTCAGGAACAATTTGCTGCTAAGGAACCAAAAGAACCTATAACAGAAAGGGGAATGGATATAGGGTCCCTCCAGCATGAGTGTCCCAACATTTACAATGAGTTGGTCCGGCGTCAGTTGGAGATTTTCTTGGAAGAGCCGGACGAGGACAATTTGATGGTTGTGCGAGAATTTTACGCAAACGTTTTGGAGCATGTGAATGATGTGGTGACAGTGCGCAAGAGACATGTTGACGCCTCTATGGAATCCATTAGGAGAGCCTATAGGCTGCCAGGTTTTGTGGCGGAGATGGACGACTTCTATGAGGCTTATGGTAGACGCTACACTCAGTGAGAGATGTTCTTTCAAACTATATGTGCACTTGGCAAGGAGATTGTGTAGATGCAATATGGGAATAAGTTCAAGTTGTCGCCACTAACCTTTGAAGGGAAGTGTTGGCTATATCTCATCAACAACCGTCTGATCTCGTCCTAAAACACCACAGAAGTGAATGCTCCGCGTGCTACATTGATCTGGTGTTTCATGAATGGCCACAACTTTGATGTGGCCAAGCTTATTCACGAGGAGATGTTTACTCGTTGTCTGATCAAGAGGTATGACTTCTTCTTCCCTTCCCTTGTCACTAGATTATGTCGTGCATCTCAGGTGCCGAAAAATTTGAGGGTAGATGGAAAAGTGCCGAAAGAGGCCAAGTTTCGAGCAGACAAGGTGACTATTGGGAAGGAACATGTGGCAGTTGGTGGTGAGAATAGGGATGATGCACTTGAGGAGGAAGAGGACGATAAGGAAGAAGTGGGAGTTGAGTTACCCGCTCATGAGCATGTTGCAGACATCGCCGGCCCGTCTAGGGTCAGACGGGGTCATCGGTTGGAAACTTTAGAGTAGGAGATGGCAGGTCTGCGTACCATGGTCACTGACATGGGGACGCGGGTTGATGCGTTGGCCACCTAGAATGCAATGTCTGAGAAGAAAATAATGGGTTGGCTGGGGGCTCTGGGTCGTGCATGTCATCTAGACCAGGGGACAGTCTCCGATCAAGATTGATCCATTAGGGAAGCTCCCTTACCTCACATTTCTTTATTTTGTATGCCATGAGGGCATGTCTTTTCTTTAAGTGTGGGGTGGGGGACACTTTGTTGTATGTGTATATATGTAGGAACATAATTGTTTTTTTGTTTTGTTTTGAGTAGCAGTCTAATTATGTGAGTCGACTTGTCCCGACGATGGATCTCACTTGACGGGGTTCTTGAGGGTTTAAGTCGATCTTAAAAAACATATATTGGACTCTTCCCGACAATGGATCTCCTAGACAGTTTTCTTGAGGGAAGTAAGTCTAAATAATACCAAAAAGATTTTTGTTTTAGGTAGTGTAGTAATTCCCCCTTGGTTTTTCTTTGGACCACGATTCTTTGCTTGAACCGGGTGTAGTTAGTTTTTGTTTATTATTTTTTTCAATTTTTTATTTGGTACTTATGGGCTATGAGATGAGATAGAAAGAGAATCCCTTAACATTGTTACACCTTAACACAATAGACATTGTAGTGTGACGCTTAGTATCAGTTGTTGATTCTTGTTAGAGTGCCTTAAATTGTATGTTTGTAACCGACTTGAGTACTCAGACGAGAGTGTTTTGATAAGCCAATCTGGAGTGGGTCATGTGCCATGTGTGTGTGAGTTGTATTGTATTCTATGCTCTGCATTTGATGCCTAGAACTTGCCATGTGTGTTTGCAAAGCAAAATAGTAGCTTTATTAAGTCTTAGAAGTGATATAGGCGTTTCTTTGTTAAGCCAGATATATAAAAGATACCCACCTAAATGTGATGTATTGTAGTTAACCCCGTTGAGCCTATAAGCATGTTTCTTTGTCAACCACAATACAAGTCTTACCCAATTGTTTGAATGGACCATCTATTTGATCCTCTTTACCTCCCATGAGAACTTTAATTGTTATAAAATGTGTAAAAGTTAAAGTGTGGGGTTGTTGGTTTGGCTTTTGAGTGGAACCAATGAAATAGGGAGAAAGGTGCAGTGTTTTGAAAGGGAAAAAAATAAGCTCCACTTGAATGAAAATAAAAAATAAAATAAAATAAATATAGTCTTTGGTAAGTGGTGACTTGATACAATTGTGCCTAAAGAAGTTTGGGGTATTATAAATTGAAGTGAGGTGGAATGTCTGGTCTGACATAACTATGGTTCTGAATGTGAAAGTAATTGTACTAAAGTTCTTAGGGAGGTTAGTCACTATATCCAAATATATCCCACCCGTCCCTTAGCCTACATTGCAACCAAATGAAGTCCTGATTGATCTTAGACTGAATGAGTTCGATTAGTAGAGTAGTACACTACGGGTAAGCCTATGGTGAATCTTTGTGGCATATGAATGTTCTTTCTGAGAGTGAGTGAATTTTGTCTATCTGAGTTCCTAATTGTTCTTAATGTTATTACTTGTGTAACTACTCTCTTGTGTGATGTGAGGGCACTTGATTCATGAAGTAAAGGTAAGTCTTGACCTCTGTAGAGAGTAAAGTGAGTAAGTTATGAATATTGCGTGACACGTGAGAGTCGACTCTTGAAGCAAAGATGTTACACTACTAGACGCAACGTTTTTGGTATGTTCTTGGCGTGATACGTTAGGGACGTGCTTAGCGAAGGAACCTCTGTAGAGTATGGTTGATTGCTCGGGGACAAGCAATGATTTAGGTATGGGGTGTTAATAATAGGCTAGATTCATGTAGTTTAGCAATCATTTACGCCCTAACTTAGCTATGTTTCACTGTACTAGGAAGGTTAAATGATAATAAAAAAATGGCTCTAATTATGCATTTTGTGTTTTGCATGAGCAAGTCTCGATTATGAAGACATAGGGCAGTGTTTTGGAGCCAATGTAAATCTAGGAAAGCCAATCGGAGGTGAATGAGCATAGAACAAGGAAGAAAACAGTGAAATGAATAGTTCATCCCACTAGCGCGGCCACGCTCGAGCAGAAAAAGCCTGGGCAGATTTGATTGCAATATGCGCGGACCATGCGCCGTCTTAGCGGGACCGCTCTAGTTCAGGAGCAACAGACAGTGTGAAAGTCGATAAGCGCGGCCCAAGCGCGGTTCGTGCGCGGCCGCGCTAGTCTCGCCGAGGAAGTTAATATCAGGGGCAATTTTTTAAGTTCGTGGGCAATTTCCCTTCACCTATAAGAGGTCCAGCTCGACCAAAAGGAGGATATCAAGGTTTTAATAGTTTTGTTTAAGGCAAGAAGAGGCAAGAGGCAAGGAGGAAAATTCGGCATCGAGTTCTACCTTTCTTCCTTTTGTTTTAATCATTCATGATGACTTTTGCTGTTGTGATTATGACAACAATTATGCGTAACTAATTATTTAGTCTAGGGTTTTGATGGAACCTATTGAAGGATGAACTTCTTGTTAAGATAGTAAATTTTTTCCAAGTTAATCTCTATTTATTCAACTACGTTCTTATTGTGGTTAATTGAAAGGATCCTCAATTAGTTGTGCCTATTTAGTATGTATTACTCAGGAGTGAGTGCATATTTAGGTAGTTGTTGAATAACATCACTCCTGAAGTATGGTGAGAAATCAATAATCGGGGGCTTAAAGGTGGGATTAGGGATAAGATACCTTGGGTGCGATCTAAGTGAGCTGTAACAAAAGCCAGCTAGCGTAACTCGGGAGAGTATGTCTAGTAAATTCTCGTAATTACTCGTGAGATATTTACGGTAGTAAGAGTGCTCATGATCGATAGAGGAGATTAGGCAAATCTATATGAAACATAACAATAAGGCATTCCATCAATAGGGGAAATCATAACCATAGATCCTTCTCTTTATTGTTTACAACTCATTCAAAGTTAGATCTTAGTTTAAATCGTTTCACTCAGTAATAGTTAGTAGAAACACAACAAATTGTTATTCAAAATATCTTGGAGGTTGATTACGTAGAATTAAGTGAGTCTGACAAAAGTAATTGATATGTTAATTCCTTGTGGGATTCGACTCTGGGCTAAATACCCGGATTATATTTGCAACGACCGCTTTGTCCTTTTTATAAGACATGGTTGGGCATGATCAAGCTCATGAAACAATTGAAGGAGCTGCTAGATGCTGGTCACATTTTCCCATCAAAGGCACCTTCCGGCGCACCAGTATTGTTCCAGAAGAAGAAGGATGGATCGTTGCGCTTGTGCAAAGACTTCCGAGCACTTAATTATTGTTCCTGATACCACTCGTTGTTGACTTGTTCAATAGACTTGGTCAAGCCAAGTACTTTACCAAGGTGGATCTTCGTTGGGGCTGCTACCAGGTTCGCATTGCAGAAGGGGATGAGCCTAAGACAACATGTGTGACGAGATTTAGAGCCTTTGAGTGGTTCGTGATGCTCTTTGGCTTAACCAATGCACCGACCACATTTTGCACCCTTATGAACAAGATTCTTCATCCCTACCTTGATCAGTTCGTGGTAGTCTACCTAGATGGCATAGGCATCTACAACAACACCTTGGAGGAGCATATGGAGCACGTAAGGAAGGTTTTCCAAGTCTTGCGGGAGAAAGATCTATACATCAAGAGGGATAAATGAGAGTTTGCACAATCAAAGATGCACTTCTTAGGCCATGTTATTAGCGATGGCGAGCTACTCCTGGAAGAGGCTAATGTACGTGTTATCCAGGAGTGGGAGGCACCTATAAAGCTAAATGAGTTGAGATCCTTCCTTGGCCTTGTTAACGACTATCGTCGGTTCATCAGTGGTTACTCAGCAAAAGTCGCACCATTGGCTGAGTTGCTAAAGAAGAACAAATCATGGGTTTAGATGGAGCATTGTCAAAAGGCGTTTGAAGGACTTAAGGCAACTGTAACAAAGGAGCCAGTCTTAGCGCTACCTGAATTTGCCAAGACATTTGAGGTGCACACATATGCCTCAAACTTTGCCATTATGGGTTGTCCTAATGCAGGATAAGCATCCCATAGTGTTATAGTGCCGTAAGTTAAATGATATGGAGCGGCGTTACACGATGCAAGAGAAGGAAATGACTGCCATTGTGCATTGCCTTCGTACATGGCGACATTATTTGAGCGGGTGGAGGTTCGTGGTCAAGACCAAAAATGTAGCTACTAGCTACTTTAAGACACAGAAGAAGCTCACACCAAAACAGGCTAGGTGGCAGGATTTCTTGGCCGAATTTGATTATGTGCTGGAGTATAAGTCGGGCAAAGGTGACGTTGTAGCCGATGCCTTGACCCGGAAATCCAAGCTTGATGCAATCACTTCAAGAAGATGGGACATTCGTGAGGCTATAAAAGAAGTCATGCAGCATGATCCAGCAACCAAACAACTTATCGAGTGAGACAACCAGGGCCATACGAGACGTTTATGGGCCGAAGACCGCTTACTTCTTACCACAGGTTGGCGGGTCTACATGCCTAATTTTGGGGACATTAAACGGCGGATCATAAGGGAGAGTCATGACACAATGTGGGCTGGTCATCCAGGCCAACGTCGAAATACAGCCTTGGTTGAGTCAGTCTACTATTGGCCATGCATGCGAGATGACATAGAGTGTTATGTGCAGACTTGTCTTGTCTATCAACATGACAAGGTTGAGCAACAACAACCCGGAGGACTTTGGGAGTCACTACCAATTGCAGAGCGTCCATGAGAGAGCGTGAATTTGGACTTTATCACTTGCCTACTGAAGTCCAACGGTTATGGTACTATTATGGTGGTTGTGGATAGATTTTCCAAATATGTCACTTTCATGCCCGCCTCACCAGGTTGCACTGCCAAGGAAGCCGCCAAGCTATTCTTTAAGAATGTGGTGAAGTATTGGGGCTTTCCAAGGCATATTATCATTGATAGAGACCCCCGTTTTACTGGGAACTTTTGGATAGAGTTATTTGACATACTTGGAAAGAAACTGCACTTTTCCACTAATTTCACCCACAGACAGATGGACAAACGGAATAGATCAAAGCCTTACTTGAATTCTACTTGAGACATTATGTAAACGCACATCGGAAAGATTGGGCAAGGATCTTAGACATTGCCCAATTCTCTAATAACTTGCAGCGGAGTGAGTCCACGAGGCGGAAACCATTTGAGCTAGCCACAGGACAACAACCACAAACTCCACATTCATTACCAGCCGCGTTTGGGGGATTATCATATGGCCAAAGGATGGGAGGAGGAGCTTGACACTGCGAAGTCCTACTTGGATAGGGCAGCTAAGAAGATAAAGAAGTTTGCGGACCGTAAACGACGTCCCATGGACTATAGAGTTGGGGACATGGTTATGGTAAAGTTTAGCTCAAGACAATTCAAGGCACTACGGGGCATGCATCAGAATCTGATTCTCAAGTATGAGGGGCCATTTAAGATCGTCGCCAAGGTAGGCAAGATCTCATACAAGCTTGACATGCCATCGTATCTCAAGATCT
Source organism: Nicotiana undulata (assembly GCA_005239495.1). NCBI lineage: Eukaryota > Viridiplantae > Streptophyta > Magnoliopsida > Solanales > Solanaceae > Nicotiana > Nicotiana undulata. The sequence goes on along the minus strand of ML263492.1, from coordinate 16,765 downwards.
ACCATGTCTTCCATGCCAGCATGCTTAAGCCATATCATGAAGATAAGGATGATCCTAGTAGGGGCCAATCAAGTCGAGCGCCTATGACTATCACATCCTCTCATGATAGGGAGATTGAGACTGTTATTGATTACCAGACTAGGCGAAAACAAAGGCAGAAAACCATCGCAATGGTCCTCATCCATTGGAAGGGGCAATCTCCGAAGGAGGCCACGTGGGAACGATATGAAGACTCGTGATAATTAAAAGATAAGATCCGAGAGTTTTTGCAGCAACATTACGCCGCGGTCATCGCAACATTAGGTGGGGGAGAGTGTGATGACCCGCCACATCACCATGCCACATAGGTACCATTTGGCATATATTAATACCACGTGGAAGCTTACATAGGAGGAAAGCTAGTTTTTGTGAGAAGATTCACAACAAGAAATTGCTTATTTTGTGGAGGTCTTTTTGAAACTTTGTGGCGATATTTGACCCCACAAAATAAGTTATGACGGTTTTAAAAAATCTCACAGTTATCTTCGCCACGAGCTATTTTGCGACGGTTTTTTAAAACCTCCATGACAACCGCCACAAAATAAATTTCTAATTTGTGACGGTTTCTAAAGGCAAGTAGTGGCAGTTTATAACCTTCAGAATAATATTTCAATATTTAAAAAAAAAAAATTGTGGGGATTCATAACCTCAGCATTATAATCTCAATTGTTAAAAAAATAGTGATAGTAAATACTTTCTCTTGTTGAAAATTATTTTTTTATACAAAAATTTAAATACTAAAATTCAATAAATAATTTATATGCTTACATGAGGTTAATCAAATTCTAATGAGACGTCTGTGAAAAAACGTTGAAAATCCAAAATCATATCATACTAAAGTAATAATACAATAACCCAAACACTACACAATTTAGTGTGTTCCACAAAAAAATAATATAATAAAATTTCTAAGTATTTGTTTGGTGATTGGTACTGCAGCCATCTAAGGATACTCTTACATCCACGAGCGAAGTAGGCGCAGTATCCATGACACTTTGCTGAAACAATGAAAAATGAGTATTTAATTAGAAATTGTTAAAAGAACAGAGTAAACTAGACTATGAGAAATATCTTTGGTTCAACGTTGGAGATGAGTAGATCAGAAGGTGAACACAAATACGAGTAAAACAAATGAAAACAACAAATAAAACGAATTAACAACTATAGTAAAACGAATCTTCGTTGTTATTATCTGCTTTGTACCTTTTGCCTTGTGCAATAAGTTGCTTGGCTAATGCTCACATGTTGTCAGATTAGACAGAGAAGGAACCATTAATTGTTCCCTTGGTAAAGAAGACGATGAAGATAGGGTGTCACTATATAACTTCCTCGATCTCCTGAAAGAACTCGTGAGTGGAAGAGAGGGAATTTGAGCCCTAATTAAATTTCAGAGAATGTGCATTAAGAAGTTGGGCTCTGAGTAAATTGAGTCTTTTACCCACTTTCCACCTAATTGTAAAATAAAATTTGAAGATGGCATCCTGAATTTGTCTTTTAGCAGCTTACGTTTTCTCTATTTTATTTTGTTTTTTACCTTTAAAAAATGAAAATGAGAAATTAAAACTAAAGTGATATTATTCATACCTAAACATAGTTAACCATATCTGAATATGTTATAAAACAATATAAGGAGAAGAAGAGTATTGCAGAGAAAAGTAGGGAGAGGGAAAGTCTTATTGAATTTTGGAATGATTTACAATGGGGTAAGACCCTTTATTTATAGGAGGAAAATGACTTAGCCACAAAGTAAAACTCTCTAAAAGATAGACATTTACTCTAAATAGAATTCTATTTATAACACTCCCCCTTGAATGTCTATTCAACAAATAATGTGCCTCGTTAAAACCTTAACTAAAATAAAGTCCAATGGGAAAAAAATTTAGAAAAGGAAAAAGAGTACACATGTTTAGAAATGCGTCTTTTGGTTGCCTCATTAAAAACCTTGCAAGGAAAATCAAGTGGGACAAAACCTTGTAAGAGAAAAAGAGTGCAACACACATTAACTCCCCCTGATGAGAACATCAATTGACATCCCCGAGCCTTCGCATCCCAATCTTGTACACTAGCTTCTTGAAGGTTGACATCGATAGAGATTTTGTGAACAAATCAGCCATATTATCACTTGAACGAATCTGTTTCACATTGATATCACCATTATTTTGAAGATCATGTGTGAAAAATAACTTTGGTGAAATATGCTTTGTCCTATATCCTTTTATGAATCCTCCCTTCAATTGGGCTATGCGTGCTGCATTATCTTCATACAAAATTGTGGGTAGTTTTGCACACTTCAATCCACATTTGTCTCGAATAAGATGTATTATAGACCTCAACCACACACATTCTCGACTTGCTTCATGAATAGCAATTATCTCGGCATGATTAGATGAAGTAGCCACAACTAATTGCTTAGTCGATCACCAAGATATGGCAGTGCCTCCATAGGTAAACACATAACCTGTTTGATATCGGGCCTTGTGTGGATCAGATAAATACCCAGTATCGGCATAACCAACAAGATCGGGACTGAAATTATTGTCATAAAATAAGCCCATATCGGTAATCCCTTTAGATACCCGCAATATGTGTTTGATTCTATTCCAATGTATCCTTGCAGGAGCATAGATATATTTTGCTAAGACATTAATTGAGAAAGTTATGCCAAGACTTGTAGTGTTGGCAAGATACGTTAGTGCACCAATTGCACTAAGATATGGTACTTCAGGACCAAGTTGCTCTTCATTCTTTTCTTGAGGTCGGAATGGATCCTTATTCACATCAAGTGATCGAACAACCATCGGAGTACTTAATGGATGTGCTCCATCCATGTAAAACCATTTCAGTACCTTTTCTATGTAGGCAGATTGATGAACAAAAATTTCGTTTGAAAAATATTCAATTTGCAAACCAAGGCATAATTTTGTCTTTCTGAGATCTTTCATCTCGAATTCTTTATTTAAATAATCAATTGCCTTTTGGAGTTCCAGTAAGGTTTATGTCATCAACATATACGGCAAGTACAACAAAATCCGATGTTGTTTTCTTTATAAAATACATGGACAAATGGCATCATTTATATAACATTCCTTTAATAAATACTCACTAAGACGATTATACCACATACGTCTTTATTGCTTTAGACCATACAAAGATCTTTGCAATTTGATTGAAAACATTTCCCGGGATTTTGAATTATGTGCGTTAGGCATTTTAAATCCCTCGGAAATTTTCATGTATATCTAATTATCAAGTGATCCATAGAGGTATGCGGTAACCACATCCATTAAATGCATGTCAAGATTTTCATGTACAACAAAACTAATGAGATTACGGAAAGTTATAGCATCCATAACGGGTGAATATGTCTCTTCATAATCGACACCGAGCCTTTGTGAAAATCCTTGTGCAACAAGGCGTGCCTTATATCTTTGTACCTCATTTTTCTCATTCCTTTTGCGTACAAAGACCCATTTATAGCCAACAAGATTAACATCATTAGGTGTTTGGACTACAGGCCTAAATATTTCACGTTTTGCAAGTGAATTCAACTCTGATTGGATTGCTTCTTGCCATTTTAGCCAAACATGCCTTTGTCGACATTCTCTAACAGATTGAGGTTCAAGATCCTCACTATCTTGCATAATGCTAGATGAAACATTATATGCAAAGACATAATCCACCACTATATCCACTCGATTCAAATTTGTCTCAATATCGATTGGATTTATGGATAGTTCCTTATTTTCTTGAGTCTCGGGCTCAGTAGTTTCCTCATGAATCTCAGAATTTATTAAATCGTAGATATTACAAGAAAATACACATGATCTCACACCATAACAAAAAATAGCCCATATTTTTATGTTTTACCCACCCTAGCCCACATTATACATATTTTGAAAGCACTAGCAAATTCAAAACTTGTGTTCTTACAACCATTTTTTCTAAAAGCTATGGAGTTAAATACGTGTTCTCACAACCGTTGCTTTAACTCTCTCTTCTTATCACATCTTCTACATATGCTTCAAGGGGTCGTCCGTCATTGCTGCTTCTTACCATGTGTCACCTGGTTGCAATGTAAGAAAATTGAATAGTAGAAGTCAACCATTGAAGGCCATTCAATCTTTGCTTTCGAAAATAGGATTTTTTGAGTTTATTAGTTGTTTGGATTGGATGTTATTCCGATTGATTGAAAATATCGAAAGTAGTTCAAACTTTAAATTTGAAGTGATTTGGAGTAGATTTGAGCAAGATTTGAGTTAAATTTTAGAAAAGACGCAAGGAAGAAGACGAAAACAGTTTTTGTATAATTATGTATAATAGTGTATATGAGTGTATAAACACATCTTATACACTATTATACACTATTCTACACCTTTATACAACCGTATGTAGACGAACTTCTTCCACAATTTTCAATTACAATTCTTGTTCAAAACCAGTCCAAATCTCCATTAAATGACTTCAAATTTTATATACAATCTCCTTATACTATTTCTAACAAGTTTAAATAACACCCACTCCAAATTTCTCACAAAATCAAATTCGAAATTTAAACCCACATGTTTAAGCTTGTTAAATTTCACCATTCAAATGGATTTGTTTTGTTGAACTAATATCTGAGTCACAGTTACTGATTCAAAAATTAACTTAAAAGGTTGAGAAATCTATTTTAAAAATTAAATAGTAATTTCTAGAACCTATTGGAGTTGGATGTTGAATCTTAGCCTATTATTTTTGGGCTAGTTGGTTGTAAATTGAAATATGGGCTAAAAACTGAAAAGCAGGGAGCTCAGTTGTTCTTATGTGAAATTTTCCAATAGGTACATCAATACGGATTGGAACATTCTCTGCAGGGATATGTGATTTTGTTATCCTTTTCAAATTCGTAAATGTGTATGGCATTTGATTTGCTATTCTCTGCAATTGGATAATCTTTTGCACCTCTTTTTCAAAAATAGAGGTATGTGGATCAAGATGA
>ML263492.1:0-11376 GCA_005239495.1 Nicotiana undulata | reverse complement strand
CCCCCCCCCCCCCCCCCCTCTATTTTGAAAAAAGTGTCTCATCGAATCGACAGTCTGCAAATATCCCAATTGATAAGTATGAACATGAGCTACAAGATATTCCACTTTTATCCCAATTGATAAGTAATAATCATAAAACGCTTGGGATGAAAATAAGTCTAATAGACTTAATTGGATTATCGGGGAATTGCGCCAGTAATCAAATTATTTGTGTCATTAATTTTGCAAACGCAAGGTTGCGAGATGACAATAGTCACACATGAGACTATCTTGAGGATGAATCTATTAAGACCATAAAATATCTAAACGACCCACTAGGTAGGTGAATAGGTCCACAAATTTCCCCTTGTATACATTCCAAAAATGCAAGGGACTCAATCCCAATCTTTGTTGGTGATGGTCTAATAATTAACTTGTTTATTTAAAAGAATCTTTAAATTCTTTAATGGATGCCTATTTGAGTTTTCTATAATTCGTCTCATCACAATTGATCCATGATATCCCAATCGATCATGCCAAAGTACAAAAGTATTGGAATCGGTAACCTTTTGGTTTACAATAGAATGTGCCTCGATTGCACTAATTCTTGTTCAATACATGCCACAAGATAAAGATGGAAATTTCTCAATAACCTTTTTCTGGCCAGAGACATTCTTGGTAATGATGAAAAGATATTCAAGGTTATTCTCATCTATTGTCTCAATATGATATCCATTTCGGCAAATATCCTTAAAACTCAACAAGTTCCTCTTGGACTTGGAGCAGAACATTGCATTCTCTATGATAAATATTGTTCACTTAGGTAGAGTTATAGTAGCTCTTCCAGAGCCTTCATTTAGATTACTACTACCAGAAATTGTAGTAACATCTGTCTTACACATACTTAAATGAGAAAAATATTTCCTCTTTGAATATTGTATGTGTCGTACATGAATCAACTAAACAAATATTTTTATAATTAAACATTGATCCAAGTTTGCTTTGTGAGGTATCCATATTGTCTTAATCTTCTCAAAGAGCTTCTTGAGACGGTTCGTGCTAATAACGTGTTATAAAACAATATAAGGAGAAGAAGACTATTGCAGAGAAAAGCAGGGAGAGGAAATTCTTATTGAACTTTGGGATGATTTACAATGGGGTAAGACCCCTCTATTTATAGGGAAAAATGACTTAGTCACAAAGTAAAACTCTCTAAAAGATAGACATTCACTCTAAATAGAATTCTATTTATAATAGAATATACAGTTAATAAATAAATAGATCAAGGACAACAAAACATTCAGAAAAACAGTAAGTTAAAATACATAACAAATTCACAGAAAACTAATTAAAATTATTCATCTAATATTTAAAAATTTAAAACTCTTATATTAGATAAAATATATAATAGAGTTGCAAATTCCTAAAATTATTTATGTAAACGTGAAACTCCTAAAATTATGAAACTAAAAGTCGTGTGCAAATTTTTGCAATTTTCTATTTCCTTTCAAAAGTGAAATTATCAAAAACCAAATACAAACAAAATATTATTCTTATGTATAATGACACCTAATCATAATCTTCTCCAATTTCAGCCTGAATTTTTCTTGTTATTTTTTGCTTTTGTAAACTGTCAGAAGCACTTTTACTACTTTGTTTTTCACGTCACAAGTATTTTTAACATTACACCATAAATTTTAGTTGAAGTTTTAGTCTAGCTTTATGTGCATGAAAGACCAACTACTTTTAGTGGGCGTTTGGACATAAGAATTGTTAAATTCCGGCAAAAGTGGAATTCTTTTAGCGAAAATGTATTTGAAAATTAGAGTTGTGCTTGGACACGAATATAATTTTTAATTTTTTTAATTTTTGTGAATGATTTGAGTGAAAATTTGAACAAATAGTGATTTAGAGTTTTTAAAATTTTCGAAAAATTTCAAAATTCATCTTCAAGTGAATTTTGAAAATTTTATGGTCAAACACTGACTTCGAGAAAAAATAAAAAAAAATTAAATGGCCAAACGGGCTCTTGGTCGTTTTTTTTTAACTACTCTGTATTAATTTTCTATTTATAGGATACAAAATAGGTACCTTCTCCGTAGAATCAACGTTATATAATCGTTATATATATTAAAAACAAGAATTAATATATATATATATATATATATATATATATATATATATACTATATTAAAAGCACGAAAGTCCTTAAAGAAATGTCGTTCGCCTTTTTTACCCTCTTAAGCGAGAATTCACACTGGACAGAATAGTAATTTGATTGTTTTTCTAATATTTAGTAATAGTAATCTAATTAATTTCCTAATATTTAGGATTTTGATATCAACCAAAAATTTAATTTTTAAATCTTTACTTATTTGAAATAGGTGAAAACTACTAATATGTAAGGATTTCAAAAAGGAGTAAAATTTTAATTAAATAAATATCTTTCTTTTGGTATTTATTATTTTGACATGAAAGATAGTAAACAATAGTAATTATTTAATAAAATGGTATATGTTTGTACTAAAAATTATTTCTTTCCAATTTTTTGCATCAACAAACATCCGTATATATTTGGAACGTTCGTCTCGTTATACTTTATGTTTTTTTTTTATCTCTTTGTTTTATGTGAATTTATTTATGTAAGTTAAAAGTTCTTATCATAATTTTCTAGAATATTTTTAAATCAAATGTGGCTCATTAATATTTTTATTTGCACGAAGGCGCTTAGAAAAATGGAGTTCGATTTTTTTACCCTCTTAAATTAGAGTTCACAAAGGACAAAATAGTCATTTGATTATTTTTCTAATATTGAGTAATAGTAATCTAATTAATTCCTAATATTTAGCACTTTGATATCAATAAAAAGTTTAATTAATAAATCTTTCCTTATTTGAATTAGGTGAAAATTACTAATATGTAGTTTCTTTTAATGTTGTGAACAAATAATTAAGCCTTTGAATTAACTATTTAACAAGAATTGATTTAATTATTTTTTGTATTCATCATATAAGTAAAATTATTTTCAAATTGACAAACCGACTAGGATACATAAATTTGTTTTGATAAGAATTGCATTAGCATCCGAAAAAATTGGTTATGATAGCATTAAGAGTCAAATTCATAAAAAAACAAACTTGAAGCAATCAGGAGGAAACAATAAAATACAAACTATATTCTAAGGAAATTGTCATTTCCTAATTTTCAATCAGCACACAATCTATATTCTAAAGGAATTGTCATTTTTATTATTAAATAATTATTATTATTATATTATTACTACTATTATTATTATTATACAAATGACAACTTCTCTTATGTGCTATATTAAAAAAAAAATAAGTTATTTAGCCTTTCCCCTTATCAATTTTTTCTATGAGCATAACACCAACCTCTTCATTTTCAAAATAGTAGAGAAATTTATTTTTTAGTTTATTTTATTTGACAAATCTTCGATGGTAATAGTATTTACATTTTTTTTTGGTATTAGATCATAAAAATAACAATATTCTTTTATAAGATATTTCTATAGAAGTCCGCAGAAACTATAATAAGGCATCTAAGAACTTTTATGAAAAGAATTCGTTTTTCATTGAGCCAGCTAAATAATATATTTAGTAGTCATCATTTTCAAGAACTTATACATTTTTTGTTAACTTTTATTTTAAAAGTCAAACACATTGTTTATTAAATTTTTAGTATTTAAAAAAAAAATTATTGACATAAGATACACGCGCAAAGCGCGTACCCTAACTAGTTGCAACCTAAATGTGGAGAGAAATTCAAAATAACCAGATTTACAGGTGGTCATTCAAAAATAGTCACAGTTTCAAAAATAATCGAATTTTAGTCACTTTTCATGTAAAGATAAATCTGAACGAAAACACTGTTCAAAATCCGAAAAATGCTCCAGCATAATATATTGGAACTTTTAGCGTGTTGGAGTAACTTCATACACAGGTGCACCGAACTCCAATATATTATGCTGGACCGGTTTCAATTGCAACAAAAAAGTGGCTATTTTTCAAGAACCTGACAAATACTGATTATTTTTGAATGACCGATCCAAAAATTGATTAACCCGTGCTATTTTTACCCTAAATGTGTAACCGGCATATGTGGAAGTATTGGAGTCAATTAGTCAACATTTGACTTGTTTATTTTAAGGATCTTATTCAGTGCATTAAACACGGTTAGGATAGGATGCTGTCCCACAAATTACACGTAGCGTGAAGCTTATGCTGACAAATCTTTGGGGCCAAGTTAGAGACAATTGACCATATATTATTTAAGAGTTTAACTCGTGTACTGGCACTCTCGTCAGTACCTTTTTTATGTCATCAAGTTAATTAGGATGACAAATATTAATAAGTAACTCTCAATAATATACCTATTCAGTGATTAATTTTTAAAAATACAGTAAATAATTTCTCATAAGAAGTTAAAGTATATTACCTCAATTAAATCCTAAGAATAAAAGGCCCACATGAGAAGCTTAAAAAGTCTTGTTAATTATTAAGTAAATAATAATTAAGTAAATATGAATATTTTAATTGTCAATAATCAATCAGACTCAAATTTTAAAAAAATTAATATGGCATAAAAGCAGTAAACTTAGCAAAGTCTCATATCATATGGAAAATCGAATAACCTCTTTATCTTTTATTAATCAAAGATTACTCCATAACGTTTTGCACAATGAAACAATTAATAAAAACAAACCGGAAGAAAGAAGCGCTACACTGGATACAAACCCTAAACATATGATTGGCATTTATTATTTTTAGGAACTTGTGATTTTTTTTAACCTTTGTTTTATAACGGAGATACATTTGAGTATTATTTATGTTATTTTTTTAAAATAAATTATTTTTTATATAGGATCCACGCGCAAAGCGCGTACACTAAATCTAGTTAAATAAAAACAGGGAGAAGGATTCAATTTACTTTATTTTTGGAAATAATATGAAAAAATAATTATTACAATTACTAGTAGATTTATGACATATAATAGATAGAATGTGATTCTTCCCCGCTTTAAATTTATTTCATAAAATAAAGTAAATAAATAATAATCAAAAATATTATTTATAAATTTATTTGATTACTAATGTATATCATTTGATTTTGTATTTTGTTATATTTCTGCTTTTGGACAAGATAAATAATAAAATAACTACTAACATTTCTTAAAATAATATAATATACTAGATCTTATATTATAAGATTAATATTCTGTCACATTATTCGCGCATCGAATACTAGTAATAGGTTAAAGACCAGTAATTAGAAAATATTCTATGTTATCAGTGAACCCCAAAAAAAAAATGATAGTACGTTGCTTAAAGTATGGTAAGAAAATAATGAAGCGCAAGGAATATATAAGTAAATCTCTACAGGAAAAGCAAATTAAAGGACCATCTTGACAAACAAGGAAATACGGGAAAGCAATTAAAGGACGGACTTTGCTTTGCTTTGCTTTACCTAAGTAAAGAAGAGAGATCGCTAATAAACTCAAAATACTTTGCCGCTTCTCATCCAGAAAACAATGCAATGTTCTGAAGAAATTATTGCAAAGTTGTTTTACAATGTCTCGAGTTCCTTTCAACTCTTCCTTATCTTCTCCATTTTACTTGCCAAGCTTTTCTACTTTCTCGGTGGAAATCCGTTTTTCTGGAGGTATTTGTTTATTACTACTTCAAATTTGAATTTTCCAATTTTCATATATGTTGACGAAAATTTGTGGATTTTTGCAGGAATCGAGATAATGGATATGAATTTGCTGAGTTTTCGGACGAAGAAGATGAATATTATCATAATGATGCTGAAAAAGGGGAGGAAAATCATTTTGTAGCAGATACATTTAGGGGAGGTGAAAAAGTGGTATTCATGCCTAATGTAAATGCTCACGAAAATCAGATTTTTAGCTATGCGAAACAGAGTACCAAAGAACGTTGTGAAACGGATGAAGGAGACTCAATTTATGGTTCACCGGCTTCACAATCTGTTCATACTGATGATGATAGTGAAGAGAAAATTCTCAGTTCGAATTCTTATAATTGTAATTCTCAAACAAACGTCATTAATCATGGTAGGTACTTATAATGTTTAGTTTGCTCATCATATTAAAGAACAAAATGTGTTAATTCTTCCATTCAAAGCCTTAATTGCCCTCCGGCTCAGTTGGTTGGGCGAGTGGTTTGACCTAAGATTGATTCTCCTCGTTAGGAGCTCGTCGCACCGGGCTTGCTTTTTTAGAGATTTTCCACAAAAAAAAAGAAAAACTTTAATTTCTTGCTTATGTGATGCAGGAAAGTGTTATAAGGAAATCAAGAAAGTTAAGAAGAGTAATAAAGTACTGTGTCGAGAGGAAAATTTCTTGGTTTATGCACCATCAAAGTTAGAGAGCAAGAAAATATTTCAATTCCAAGAAAAGGAGGATATTGATGAAATATATGGGGATTCTTATACTGTTGGCTCCACTTCTAAGAGCTCTTCCGAATGGAGAAACTCCATTAAAGACTCAGGCACTGATGATCCATTTTCTTCTTCTTCAAGGAGAAGTTGCCCCAAATGGGAGTCTTACACTATCTTCCAAAAATATGACGAAGAAATGCTATTTTTAGATAGAATCAGCACACAAAAACTCCATGAAACAGGTACTTATATGACACTTTACCTGCTTTATCCTTCTTTTTTTAATAACAATAACAGTAGTGTCGCCCATGGATATACCTCAGACTATTTCATATGACACTTGCTATATTACATATAACACAAATATCGAGTAACTCTAGTCAACAAGGCTTAGGCTTGTTCATTAGCGAAGACAGGAATTCTTCAAGCATGTTCAAACTTGAAATAAGTGGAAAAAGTTCACTGATAAAGGATGTTCAATATATATACCTCTAAAACCTAATATTTTACCTATATATATCGTGTAATTTTTCGACAAAAGGTGGTACTCTTAGGACATTGTGGCTTCGCCCCAGGGCTTGTTTTTGCTTAGTTTTAGCTAGCGTTTGGCCATAGGTTTCCAAATTCATTTTGAAAAATATGATTTGAGTGAAATTTGGTTTGAAGATAAAAATGTGTTTGGACATCAGTTTTCAAAACATATTTCCCAAATTTATTTTGGAAAAACATGAAACATAACTTATACCCACAAGTTCTAAAAACTATCACAAATACTCAATAGTACCATTATCAATAGCATTCATTACATAATCGCAAATTATAGTCATGAACATAAATAAATTTGATACAAAATTATCATTTTTATAATGAACTACATGATACACTATCACATGACTGAGAAGACGAAGCAACATTATTATAAAATAATAAATGGTTAGCTGTTTTATAAAATACAAAAAGTTTGGGACAATTTTTAAAAAGTGTAATAGTGATATTTTGACTCAAAACCAGCTATTAAGCTGATTTTGGGATTGAGATTTGAGATATTGCCAAAAAATAAGTAAAATCTATGATGACAAATAAAATCTAAATTTAGTTTGACAAAATATATGATCAAATGGGTGCTTAAACTTTGATCCCCAAAATTTGGGGTCATCAACTACTAGGCACACCCCTCGATTTACCCACATCTATCTTCTACTATTATTTTCTAAATTCTTCTATCTGTTTCATATTAGCCTAATGAAGCTAATAATTCAATTTCAGAATCACTAAGATCCATTCAATCATGTCCAAGATCAATATCAGACAGGATTGTCTATAAACTGGCAACAAAGAACAGGAAATCATCGGATTTTCGTCAAAACCCGTATCATGAACTGGAGGCTGCTTATGTAGCACAGGTACGCACGCAGAGGCGGATGCATTGTAGTCCCAACAGGTTCATAAAACATAAATATGTATGAAAAATCACTAAATTTCCAGTAAAACCAAATTATTAACCCATAAATGAAGGATTTAGTGTTGGGTGCGTATATATTATACCTATCAAATTTAAAATCTGAATACGCAGGTATGCTTAGCATGGGAAGCACTGAGCTGGAATTATAAATACTTCAAAAGCCTAAGAGCTACTCGTGATGAAGAGGACCCAGGTTGCCCTGCATATATAGCTCAGCAATTTCAACAATTTCAAGTGCTTTTACAAAGATATGTTGAGAATGAGCCATATGAACATGGTAAGAGACCTGAGATTTATGCTAGAATGAGAAGCTTAGCTCCTAAGTTGCTTCAAGTCCCTGAATATCGAGGTAAGCCCTTTTTCTTTTGACTTTAAATTTTGACAGTGTAAAGAATTTTTACAGTATTCATACTTCACTTAAAAGCCTTTTACAAGTAATTAACAACATGCATGAATAAGTAACCTACAAAGCATGATAAATGGCTTGTCACGCAAAAGGCGAATTCAGGATTTAAGTTTTATGGGTTCTAACCTTCAAGATTTTTAGCATTAAACTCATTATATTTTTTAAAATTATGGGTTCAAATCTACTATTTGTTGCAATTTTAATAAATTTTACACATAAATTTAAGCTTCGCGTCCAAAGTTATGGATTCAGTTGAACCCGTTACTTCCAGGGGCGGATTTAGGAGGGACGGAAGGGGGTCCACCCGAACCCTTTCACTGAAAATTTTCACTGTATATATAAAGCCAAATCTATTTTTTATCGTTATATATCATGTTTTGAATTTCCTTGACACAACCTAAAAGCATAACTTAGTGGTTAAGGAGGTTAAAAACATATGTAAGATCATTGGTTCCATTTCGACTAGCTACAATCTTTTTAAACTTTTTTTCTTTTTGAAACCCCTCACCGGAAATTATGGCTCCGCCTCATATTACTGTCTATGCTCGATATGCCCATGTGTCACAACACATAAAAATATAATATAGTGAAGCTTTTTAACACTATTAGTGTTTATAATTTTTTTTATTTTTATCTTTTGGTTTCCGTATCCAAAGACCAAATTGTTCCAATAGATACAATGTTTTTACATATTTCAAAACAACAATAATAATTCGGTAAAATTCCACTAGAGGGATCTAGGGAGGGCAGAGTGTACGCAGACCTTACTCATACCCGGAGGAGATAGACAGGCTGTTTCAGGGAGACGCTCGGCTCAGAGACAAAAGATTTGTGACAACAAAACCCAAAAAATAATATCAGCAACGTGAGAGACATCAAATAAACGGAAAAACAATAACACAAATATTATGTAGAAGTGTGAAACACAACATAAATCACTAGTAGTGCTAGACAAAACACTATCATACTCGTCGGTACAAAAAGGGAAGTCGGGACAAAGAGTAAAACCGCTCAACTACCCTTTAACTTATCACCCTAATGCTCGACCTCGAATACTCCTTTTTACATATTTCAAACAACAACAACAACAACCAAGTATAATCCCATAAGTGGGGTATAGGGAGAATAGTGTGTACGCAGACCTTACCACTACCCTAGGGTAGAGAGGTTATTTCCAATAGACCCCCGGCATCCTTCCCTCCGAGAACTACTCACCTTGTTCTTGGGATGACCCGAACTCACAACCTCTTAGTTGAAAATGGAGGGTGCTTGCCGTGAGAGCAACCCACCTTGTCAAACTAATTTAAAAATTGACGCATTTCATTTTATATATTTTGAGTAGATTCGGATGAGGAAAAAGGACAGGAAGATTTTTGCTCGAGAATATCTTCAAATTCATTTCTTCGGATAATGGAAGAAGCAATCAGAACATTTATGAATTTCCTCAAGGCGGACAAGAAGAATCATTGCCAAGTATTAGTAGCAGCTTTATTTAGGAAAAACAAAAAAGGTTCTGCTGACCCAACTCTTCTCCTCTTACTCAAGAAAGTAAACAAAAAGGCAAGTATATATTAATTATCCCCTCTCTTTTGTTAAAACAAATTAAAAATTAAAAACAATTTTGATGTGCAGAAAAAGTCAAGGGTGAAAGATCTACGGCGGTCAGGGAAATGCAGTTTGGGGAAAAGAAGATTAAAAGAAGAGGAAGAGATGGAAATATTGATGGGATTAATAGACCTAAAAGTAGTGTCGAGAGTATTGAGAATGAGTGAACTGAATGATGAACAGTTGCATTGGTGCGAAGACAAGATGAGCAAAGTTAGAGTTTCTGATGCCACATTATACAGAGATTCTTCACCACTTTTCTTCCCAGCCCACACTAGTTAAATAGTAATTCTTCTGTAAATAACTCTACAATTACTAGAAAAGAGAAATAAGGGTTAAAAAGTAGTTGAATGTATGTTGGGGATGACAAGGATAAATGGTGGGATTTGGATTGTATGTAGAGAATAAACAAAGAGAACAGACGACTTAAATACGTGATAGTATTGTAACTGACAGAGTGGCCTTACCGTCACGATCCATTGAGATTCGCCGAGGCATCAAAGAAAAAAAGGCAAAGGAAAAGGATGACTGAGGATGTAGTGACATGGGATGTAGCTTTACTTCTTTTGAATATTAGGGGTTTATCAGAGTTGAGTTAAAAGACAGAGCTGCAGATCTAGTGCGAAATATGCACTAAAATAAAAGAAAAAGGTTGCGCACGTTTAGGATCTAAATTTGTTTCGGAAATTGAAGGGCACCCAATAAATAAAAAATTATCAACAATAAGAGATGCATCTGGGGAGCTAATAGATGTCTCGATTTGTATCATCTCTGTTTTATGCTATGATTAGGAAATGTAATGGAAGCTATAGACACTTGTACACATACGAAGAACGTCTCTTGTAAAAAAAAGACGTTTTTTTTTTCCACTGATAACATGCTGCATATATGGGCCCTCATTATTATGAGGTGGCTTTTGGGCTAAGTTACACCTAGTCAATCCCTTAAGCGTAAAATTGGTAAATAGTCACTTTTTGGGCCGGCTATTAGAGTTTGACTGCCTTTTTAATTGTATTGACAAAGTCGTCACTAAAAAATACCTATCTAAAACACGAAAGAACTCCAGCAATTGGTGCTAGACTCTGGATAAGTAGGTTTCCCTTTTAACTTTCCGTAGTGAACTTATGTTGGATATACTCGATCAATCGGTAGATTTGATATCTTTGAATCGTCGAACTTTGGTGTATACCTAGACAACCACAAGTCACACAACCAATCCTTAACCGTCTTTGGTTCTCATTGTTGTGTTCGTTTCAGCCATGAACACCGCCTGGTTTCATAAGTGCATAGAGAACTGGCCTTGCAAAATTCTCCTTGAAGCGGCTAACACTTTACACTTACATAGGTGATTCCTAAACGTGTCATCCCGTAGATACACTATTTGATATACCCCGTATCAAATTTAGAAATCATTAAAAAGCCTTAATGTTTTATCCTTGATAGCGAACATTGTCTCATCACGAGAATGGAACAAATAATTTAGTTGACAATGTTGAACCATCATTAA
>ML263491.1:0-17651 GCA_005239495.1 Nicotiana undulata | reverse complement strand
ACCAACAAGCTAGTCCGGAAGATACTTAGTGTTCTACCAGGTTCTTGGGAGAGCAAGGTTAATACTATCACTGAAGCCAAAGACCTGCAGAAGCTAACTATTGACGAGCTTATTGGAAATCTCAAAACTTATTAGATGAAAAGAAATAAGGATATCGAAAGAAGAGAGCCCAGGAAGGAGAAGGACCTGGTTCTCAAGGCTGCCAACAAGGATTTCAGTGGTGATGAATCCGACATTGAGTATCTCACTCAAAGATTCCAAAAGATGATTCAAAGTAATGGTGGCATGCCAATAATAGGCAGTTCGAGCAAGCCTAGAAACTATGATCTATGTCACAAATGTGGAAAGCCAGGACACTTTATCAAGGACTGTCCACTTCTGAAGTAGGAGCCTTACAAGCACAATTCTGACAAAACTGCAAAGAGGAACCATGTTCCTGACAAACGATTCAACCAAAAAAGTGCAGCTGACAATGTTATGAAGCAAGATCTTGCTGCATGGGGAGACTCCTATAGTGAATCAGAAGAGGAACCAGAAGCAGGAAACAATTCCCTGATGGCAGTAGATACCGAGGCCAAGGCGTATGACTCACTGTTCTCTCTAATGGCCCAGTCTGATGATGATGAAGAGGATGACAATGATGAGGTAAATTTCGGGGATGTTCAGAGAAATCTGAAGTCCTACTCTTCTAAGAAATTAAGGTCATTAGCAAATGTTCTTATTGATGCATACTGCAGTTTAGTTGATGATAAGAATGCCTTGACCATAGAGTTAGGAGAAGCTGAGCAATCTAGAGATGACCTTTTGGTAATAATCACTAACCTAGAGGAAACAATTGAGGGACTCAAATGTGAACATAGGGCTGCAAGCATAGAGAAAGGAAAAAAGGTAGCTAGTGAGAAACACATTGAGCTTGAAAAGGAACTAACTGATGTAAAAACAAGCCTATGTTGTGAACTTGAGAAAAATAGGCAATTTCAAGCTGAAATGGTTAAACTAAAAATTGATCTTGAAAAATCACTGAAATGGACCTGGTCCTCTTATGGGATCACTGCCTTGTACTTTAATAACAGTGGAAACAGGCAGGGGATCGGATTCCAAAAGTAGAAAATTCCTTACAACCCACACAGCAAGTGTGTCACTGTTCCAGACAACTGGCTATGTGCCCACTGTGGGAACAATGGACACTTCAAAGAAAGCTGCCCTGCCAGGGATCAATTAGTTCAGGAAACCAAAATATTTGTTGATAAGAGGAATGCTAAGAAGGGACCAGGTCCCACTAAGAAAAATCGATTCTTGCCTGCATGGACTAGAAGATTTCTTATTCACCCTTTCCCTAACTACAAGGGACCCAAACTTTAAAATGAAAGAGGATGAGTCCATTCAAGAGATGCATACCTTCTTCACCTCCATAATCAATGAGCTTCATTCACTTGGTGAAATCATTCCAACCAACAAGCTAGTCCGGAAGATACGTAGTGTTCTACCAGGTTCTTGGGAGAGCAAGGTTAATGCTATCACTGAAGCCAAAGACCTGCAGAAGCTGACTATTTACGAGCTTATTGGAAATCTCAAAACTTATTAGATGAAAAGAAAGAAGGATATCGAAAGAAGAGAGCCCAGGAAGGAGAAGGACCTGGTTCTCAAGGCTTCCAACAAGGATTCCAGTGGTGATGAATCCGACATGGAGTATCTCACTCAAAGATTCCAAAAGATGATTCAAAAGAATTGTGGCATACCAATAATAGGCAGTTCGAGCAAGCCTAGAAACTATGATCTATGTCACAAGTGTGGAAAGCCAGGACACTTTATCAAGGACTGTCCACTTCTGAAGAAGGAGTCTTACAAGCACAATTCTGACAAAACTACAAAGAGGAACCAAGTTCCTGACAAACGATTCAGCCGAAAAAGTACAGCTGACAATGTTTTGAAGCAAGCTCTTGCTGTATGGGGAGACTCCTCTAGTGAATCAGAAGAGGAACCAGAAGCAGGAAACAATTCCATGATGGCAGTAGATAACGAGGCCAAGGCGTATGACTCACTTTTCTCTCGAATGGCCCAGTCTGATGATGATGAAGAGGATGACAACGATGAGGTAAATTTCAGGGATGTTCAGAGAAATCTGAAGTCCTACTCTTCTAAGAAATTAAGGTCATTAGCAAGTGTTCTTATTGATGCATACTGCAGTTTAGTTGATGATAAGAATGCCTTGACCATAGAGTTAGGAGAAGCTGAGCAATCTAGAGATGACCTTTTGGTAGTAATCACTAACCTAGAGGAAACAATTGAGGGACTCAAATGTGAACATAGGGCTGCAAGCATAGAGAATGGAAAAGAGGTAGCTAGTGAGAAACACATTGAGCTTGAAAAGAAACTAAATGATGTAAAAACAAGCCTATGTTGTGAACTTGAGAAAAATAAGCAACTTCAAGCTGAAATGGTTAAACTAAAAATTGATCTTGAAAAATCACTGAAATGGACCTGGTCCTATGATGCGATCACTGCCTTGTACTTTAATAACAGTGGAAACAGGCAGGGGATCGGGTTCCAAAAGGAGAAAATTCCTTACAACCCACACAGCAAGTATGTCACTGTTCCAGACAACTGGCTTTGTACCCACTGTGAGAACAATGGACACTTCAAAGAAAGCTTCCCTGCCAGGGATCAATCAGTTCAGGAAAACAAAATGTTTGTTAATAAGAGGAGTGCTAAGAAGGGACCAGGTCCCACTAAGAAAAATCGATTCTTGCCTGCTTGGACTAGAAGATCTCTTATTCACCCTTTTCCTAACTACAAGGGATCTAACCCTTGATTCATATGTGCAGGGAACAGTGAGAGGAACAGGACTATAATGGATCATGTACAGTGGATGCTCAAAGCACATGATTGGGAACACCATGGAATTTCTCTCACTGAAAGCCCTGCAAGGAGGAGATGTATCATTTGGCAAAAAAAAAAAGGTACATTCTCGGTGTTGGAAGGGTTGGAAGATCACTTGAGCACTCAATTGAAAATGTGTAATATGTAGATGGGTTGAAGTACAGTCTCTTGAGTGTTTCTCAAATCTATGATAAAATAAGAAAAATAAAATACTTGTCTAAAGTATGCACGGTCACTAGTCTAGTAACTGGTGAGGTGGTTCTGATCGCTAAAAGACACTAGAATATCTATGTTGCTGACTTTGAATCCTTGGAAGTTGGTGATATGAGCTGATTGAAGGCAGTTGATGATGATGCAGAACTGTGGCACAGAAGATTGGGTCATGCAAGATTTTCTCTCTTGAATAGATGATACAGAGGGACCTGGTTCGTGGTCAGCCTAACTCTAAGTTTAAGGAGTACAGAGTTTTTGATGCATGTGGCAGAGGAAAGTAAGTGAAGACAATACAACCTCTTCCTCAAATCCACATGAGGAACCTGGTACCCCAATTACTTCCACTGAAGCTGAATAAAGAGTTGGAGATGTTGTGCAAGGCACTCCACAGGTTATGGAAAAATTGAGAGAAACAGGATAACACTGGGGTTGATGAAACCTAACTGAGGACCTGGTTCTCCTTCATTGGCTATGAGAGTCACACTCAGGTACATTTAGCTAAAAAAAATTCTGACTAAGCCTAACTCACATCAATACCATTGTAGGTAGACACGCATGATGATTATAGAAGCTAAAGGTACGACGTTGAACTGCAAGAGAAAGCTGAAAATTTTACAAAAACGGGTCAGGAACCTGGTTCATGTACAACAGGTTAGTAGTATGTGTTATTCTCTTGTTTTTCTCAAAAGATAACAAAATTATATCAACATCCACACCATCCTACTTTTCAGTGTTTGTGCGTCTGTCAGAACCCGCTCCTCTACCCCTTTTTATTACCCTTCCTTCCATAAAGCCCTCTCACTCCTACCCTTACTTAACGAATGAAAGAGCCTCCCCCCTTCTTAAGTCTCAGGGGGAAGAAACTTCATTTTTAGGGGATGGGGGGACTATGGTTCTTTTTGAGTCTCCGGTTCATGACACAGTTAAAGAAAAACCTGCTGGAGAACCTGATTCTCCTTCAGCAGAAACAACCCAGGAACCCATCTTATACACTAAACCCTTGGAGCCTATTCCTCCCATTTATGTACCTCTGAGGGATTTTTCAGAAGCCAGTAGTTACTCCTGAATATTCTTCCAAGCGACCTTCTACCTGGTTGCAAAACTTCAGAAAAAGAAGAAGAGGTTGATGTAGCAAGGGAAAGTTGTGGCTGACAAGGACATTACAGTGGTTGAGATTGATAAATATGCTGTGGAGGAACCTAGTTCCTTAGTGAAAAGATCTACAAAGGTCTAGAAGTTTGTGGTTGGAGGTTCTGAGGAAGTTGTAAAAAAAAGGGTGCATTATATGTGAAGAGTGGTGGTTGTTGAGCGCGAGAGAGGGAAGTCTGCTGAGAAGTCGAGAAAATGACAGAGGGAAACTTCTAGGGGACCCGGTTCACTGAAGACCATACCAAGTGACAGTGGACTTGGGCAGGAGAGATTGTGAACTCAAAAAGTCTTGTGGGGGTTGTATGTTTGACCCGGACATCTCTGAGATGGCAGGGATGAGGCAAGTTTTAGAGATAGTGGAGTTCCAACAATGGGATTATCTGTTTAGGGGGGATGCACCCACGGTATATGAAAATGAGGTGCATAAATTCTATGAAACTCTCTTCACTGTTGAAGGGGACCATATCTGCGTGCTGGCCCCTCCTCCAGGCCTTCCTCTTCTAGTGACCTCTAGACTCCTCTCAATGTCCAGTTATCTTATGTTGTGATGTTTTGTGGTTGTTGGTTGTTTTTTTTTTTTGTGTGTGATGGCATGTTGAATTCCACCTTCACTGCTCCTGATAAATTTAAAAATATTATCATCCATGAATCAGCTTCTCTCTTGCTAAGGACAATGTTTGTTTTCCTTTTACTTCTGTTTTCTATCATGTTGTGTGCACACATGGGGCATGAGTTAGATATGTTAGATTTCTTTGTGCTTTCTGTTTGTTTGTGCCTTTTTATGATGCCGAAAGGGGGGAAATGATAATTGATAATGTGGGCAAGGGCAAGTTGCACATAGTCAGGGGGAACAATATGGGGACCTGGTCTCTGTTGATAATGTGGGCAGGAACTAAGGGGGAAGCAGCGGGAAGCACATAGTCAGGGGGACAATATGGGGTCTTGGTCTCTTATCTGGTTAAGTTAGATTATATAACTGCTCATAAACTATAAAAGTTTTTCATCATCAAAAAGGGGGAAATGGATGGGTTAGTATTTTGTTTTGTTGATCTAACAAACTTTTATGTAAAGAACCAGATAAAGGACCTGATGCGCAACCAGAGGGAAGCACAAAGACAGGAGGAACAATATGGGGTCCTGGTACTTTATCTGGTTAAGTTAGACTATATACCTAGTCATCAATTTTAGAAGTTTGTCATCATCAAAAAGGGGGAAATTGATGGGTTAGTGTTATGTTTTGATGATATAACAAACTTTCTGTGAAGAACCAGATAAAGGACCTGATGCATGTCCGGCATAATCATTCAGCATGAACTCAAAGAAGTCTGGGCAGTATACTCTTGGATCCACAAGAAACAGTTTAGGGACCTGATCTCTTGACCTTCCCGTGACAGAAGTACGAGTCAACTTTACAACTGGAAAGCAATGACAGAAAGTGACTACCTGCATAGTGCACGAAGAAATCTGGGCAATGTACTGTTGAACTCATAAGGAACAACAGAGGGACCTGGTCCCTTGACAGACTCACAGACGAAAGTACAGGTCAACTCTACAGATGTAAAAAGCAGTGACAGAAAAGTGACTGCCTGCAACTGTACACGCTACAGTGCAGTAACAGTGCAACAGTCACTTCCCATTGGTTGTGAAATGTACTCTCAAGATATGGTACATCCTTCTTGGAATGTGGTAAGGTCTTTAATATCTTGGTTGAAGAAAAGCAAGATATTCACTTGGGTAGCTACTACCATCTTCATAGCATTGAAGATCTTCTCCATTGTTGAAGACTGAAGTGTGTCAAGAACAAGAAGACAACTCCATTACGGACCAGTTCTACAATGAGTATATGTGTGTCCTGAGTTGAGTTGTAATCTTGTGTTTTGTTCTTCATTGTAACTCCTATCTTGCTTTCTTAGAAGCTTTGTTTTAGGAAACTCAAAATCATAAACCATCCGTGTTTGTGTTGTGACTAGTGTAGTCATAAGTTAAAGTCTTTGTAACTAGTGAGTTACAAAGTGGCTTGTAATAAGTGTATTACAAGTTAGTGTGTTGAAATCTTTGTAACTAGTGAGTAACAAAGTGGCTTGTAATAAGTGTATTACAAGTTAGTGTGTTGAAGTCTTTGTAAGAGAGTCATTACAAAGTGGTTTGTAATAGTTGAGATTACAAGTTAGTGAAGTTGAAATCCTACCAGTGTAGGTCGTGGTTTTTTGTCCCCTTGAGTTGGGATTTTTTCACGTAAAATTTTTGCGTCTCTTCTACTTGCTGTCTCTGTGTAATTGAGGGAACTGGTAGAGGACCAGGTCCCTTACTGTTTGTCTTTATAGTCTGTTGCTTACGGTAGGAACTAATAAAGAACCGGGTTCTATATACAGTTTGGTGGACGCTTAGTTTCTATTAGAAAGCGTCACATTTGCGATATCTGGACCTCCCCTGCCTTCTTTGCAATTTCGATGTTGGTGCGTGCAATTGTGTCAACTGCAACACCAGCAACCTAAAACAAGTTCCAAACCATTTTGAAACACGTCTGAAACTCATCGAGCCTTTGAGACTCCACACCAAACATCCACACAAGTCTAAAAACATCATACGAACTCGTTCGTGCGATAAAAATACAAAAATAACTTTCGTAACCATGAATCAGACATCAAAAGACATAGACATGAAATTTCACAATGAATTCAAAAATCATTAGAATCACAACCAAGCGTTTGATTTCTATCAAACCAACTCGGAATGACACCAAATTTTGCACAAAAGTTCCAAATGACAAAATGGGCCTATTCCAAGTCCGGAAATCAAAATCCAGACTCGATTGCTATAAAGTCAAGCTACGGTCAAACTTAAGGAATTTCTAAACCTTCAAATTACCATCCGGCAAAACAAGTCAAATTAACCTAGGAACCTCCAAATTCAATTTCGGGCATACGCCTAAGTGGAAAATCACTATATGAACATGTTGGAGCCATCAAAATACTGCTTCGGAGTCGTTTTCACTAAAGTCAAACCTCAGTGAACATGTCCAACTTAAGCGTTTAAACCGAGAACCAAATAGTCCAAATCAACCCAAACCCTTCCCGAAACGAAACCAACCATCTCCGCAAGTCATAAAACTACAAATGCATATGTGTGATACATCAAAAAGGAAACGAAGCTCGAATACACAAAACGGCCGATCGGATCGTTACTATAACAGCCCGACCCGCTAGTGATATTCTCCGCTCTGGGCCATGAGAGGGCTGAGTCCATGAGAGGGGGTGTGTGTAACACCCCAGACTTAAGATAGAGTCCCACATCGGCAAAACACAAGAGGGACGCTAGGTATATAAGTAAACAAGCCTTAGACCCTAGTGACGCGTTTTAAAGACGTGAGGGCCACAACCCAGAGCAGATAATATCACTGGCGGACGGAGCTATTACATTTACATATAAGTATTATCAATGAATTCCACCAGCACCCAAACTACGAAAAGTTTTCAAATTTCGAATTGAAGTTTCAAATGAATATCTTAAAAAGAAATTAGCTGCTGGAATGTGAATCACAACAAGAGGAGCCGAGCGATACCAGACTACAAAGACAATGAAGAAGAAAATGTTTGTTTTAACAATCCATTTGCTAGAAAAAACAGAGAAAAGTATTTTTAGATAATAAAAAATAGAATTAATTTTAATGGAATTTCTAATACAAATACAACACATAAGCAAAACCTATTGAAGTCAAACTCATACTAATACTCTACCTCCACCCCTGGCATCAATCCCACTCCCTAAACTATATCTGAAGATTCTTTGCCATCAAACTCAGTCCTTGAAATGATCTGAATTATCCTATACAATCGCACTCAAAGGTTGTGATGTGGACACCTACTTTACTACAAACAATAATGACTGCTTTCGTAACTCGAATCGATGACTTATAAGTCAAATAAAAATAATATTTACCATAGCTTCAAGACTCTCTTTATTTTATTTTTTTAAATTGAGCCATTGATGAGCCACTAACTGAATTATACTTTATTCACAATATTTTTTATTCAGTTAGGCACATGATGAAAAAGACAACCACATAACTAAAATAATAGGAGTAAAAGTTTAGACTAGCCTTCACTTTTTTGAAGCCTAGGAAGCTCACTTACGAGTGGAAAAGAACAAAAGGCCAAACCCAATAGGGAAAATACCAAATTTGATGGTGGCAATTAGCAATTATCTGTATTTGATTAAAACACCAAAACAAGAAGAGTCCAAAATAATAGAATCTCTGGCTGGCAAATTTCTAAGTAGACCCTCACTTTACAGGAAGTGCCACTTACTTCTCTTTTTCTTTTCGAATTTCATTATTCAATATTGAAAATTAATTAGTCCCGAATAATTCGAATTTGCGTGAAATAAACCCACTCGTGCAAGCATGGGCGTACCATTACAAGAAAATATTTTTGTGAAAATTCATCCCTATTGTTTGGGTAAATTACTTAATATTTTACCATGTGTACATTTAATTTATTTTTAGAGTATAGGCCAACGAATAATATGAGACCAATTCTAGGAAATATATGCATAAAATATGAAATTTTGCAAAAAAGACGATATGTTCACGGCATTAAGCATTCAATATTTACGCAGAATCGAAAAATATAAAGCATCCGAGATAGTTTTCTATTCACAAAGCTCAAACATCCCTCCATAATTACTTTTTTTTTTCTATTGAAAAGGCAATATTCCTCCATTTTAAGTAATGCCAACCGAAGTCTCAATTCTTGTCAAAGTGCAACACTTCTACCAATCACTTTCTGCTTTTATTTTTTCAACTAATTCGATTCTCACTCAACAATGGTATCCATGGAATCATCAAAGAGTACTGAACCACAAAACTTGCCGGTGTTTGGCAAGAGAAGCCCTGCGGCCATGACCAAAAAAGGTGTTTATGTTGCCATCTGTTACATGGCTTGTGCTGGTTAGTCTATTTTCTTCTTCTTCTCTTCTTTTTCCTCTTGGATTCTTGCATGTATATTCGAGGATTTAGTCATGGGGCAAGGCAACCTGGTGCACAAAGCATTCTGTATTCACACAGGGTCCGGGGAAGGGTCGCAACCCAAGGGGCGTGATGCAGACATCAAACCCTAATGTAAATATTAGTGGCTACTTCTATGGCTCGCAAAGTATCCAGCATTCAATCACAAAGATCCGGGGAAGGGACGCACCCCAAGGGATGATATAGACAGCCTACCCTAATGCAAACATTAGTGTCTACTTCTATAATTCGAACCCATGATCTATAGATCATAAAGAGATAACTCCCCTTCCCCAGATTTAGTTATGAGTTTAAAGTATTTTACAAAGGATTGTATATCTTTAAAATCTTTATGTAAAAGGAGAAGAAAAAGAAATATATTAAAATCTCTTTAGTCTTAAGAGTAAGAATTTCTTCTCCTTAATGTTTAACCGGGAAGTTTATAACCAGCCTATTTGTAATAGTATATCTCTTTTCCTTGTCACAATTTTGCAGTTAGCACATGCACAAGACAAATTGCTATATATAATATATGATGCATGGCCCCGATCGAGACTTTAATCTAGAGGTTATGCGTATGTTACATGTTCGAATTCTGTCGCAAACAAAAATTTTGGTATTTAAGTGGAGAAGGTACTTAATATGCCTGTTATTTACCGAGTTTCGAACATGATGCATGGCAAATTTGTATTCAAANGCCTTACCCAAGAGGTTGTTTGCACGGTCTGAACCCATGACCTCCTGATCACATGAAGGCAACTTTACAAGTTACACCAAGACTCCCCTTCATGATATATAAGCACCAAAAGAAGAAAAGCAAGCTACAATTAAATAGATTGTTCAGAGGTTTTTGGTAAACCCCATATATACCCCATATATATATATATATATATATATATATATATATATATATATGGGGTATATATGGGGTTTACCAAAAACCTCTGAACAATCTATTTAATTGTAGCTTGCTTTTCTTCTTTTGGTGCTTATATATCATGAAGGGGAGTCTTGGTGTAACTTGTAAAGTTGCCTTCATGTGATCAGGAGGTCATGGGTTCAGACCGTGCAAACAACCTCTTGGGTAAGGCTGCGTATAGTTGATACTTGTGGTCTAGCTCTTCTCCGGACTTCGTGCATAACGGGAGCTTAGTGCACGGGATGTACTTTGTGCTTATATATCATGATTGGGACTGCTGTATTCTACTTACAATGTACTTAGAATTTGATCTTCCTAATTACAATTCTCAAAATGTGCAAAGAACTATATTTGATCTTTTGTGAGCACTATGAGTTTATGACCATGCTTTAGTTTTCTTTACATATACATTTTTTTTTAATATATGCGCATTTATTTTTGGCAGTTCTCTTAGTCATGTTCAATAAGGCAGCTCTTTCATCTTATAAATTTCCGTGCGCAAACGTGATCACACTTTTTCAGGTAACTACTTTATGTTTGATTAATTCAGATACAAAATCATTTTATAGTATGTTGGTTAGGTATCTGTTATGTCAATTAAAGTTCAATAAAAAGTTGCATAAATATGTTGGTTAGGTATTTATTATGTTTATAAGTATTTAGGAAAAAACTTATGTTTCCTTCAAAATCCTAATCGCACCCATTTGTTGATGCGACACTGTGTGGGTTTGAGATCTTAGCTTTAGATTTTCTCAACCTAACTTGAGTGCTTCTACTGCACCTATGCCCAATTTGGTTTGAATTTGATGAGTTTATGTCATATATATAATCACATAAAGTACTAGAACACTTTAAAATTTAATTATACAAGCTTTAAAAATGTATACTTATGTAAGTCGTAGTAATATATGTTTATTTGCTGCATCTTAATTAACACCACTACTTCATACTCCTATTCTTATCCCCGAATCCTAACAAGTTCGGACTTCTAGATCTGCACCTGCAGCGAGGGCCCACACCTGTATCCGAGCAACATAGGGAAAAATAGTATAAAGAAAAGTTGTGCACTATTGTTGCATACAGCAGCCACGTAATTACCCCTATCCTGGGATAAAGAGGCTGTTTCCGAAAGATCATCGGCAATGTTTTGCCTAAACAAGGATAAATGTCTTGCTAATGCCTTCAGGGGTTGAGTTATTGGGGGTGGGGGTGGGGGTGGTGGGGAATAAAGCACTATTTTGAAGCAAAGGTTAAAAGTAAAATACAATACTTTAGATACAGGCAAAAAATCAAACTGATGGACTTCTAACAATTATCTATACCATGCATCACACTGATTTGAAGCTCTGGTTAGCAATATGTGTTTATGTTATCTTTGTGTGTGCTTTCTCTTCAACAGAAATGTTGAAGTTTCTTACTGCCTATTTTACCTAATTGAACTGAAGTCTGATTCTGTTATCTGCTGTACATTCTTGCCTAAGTTATCTATCTTGTATTCACTACAAAAAGAAACTAGAATTAACTACAAAACTTCGTCGTTGATCTGCCGCTAAATCATTCGTAGCTAATAGAATTTCTTGATAATCTGTCACTAATCCGTTGCTAAATAGAATTAGTAGTGTTTATCTGTCGCTAATTCATGTTTTTTAGTAGTGATTGTTGCCAGTAACTCACTTGTCAATTCGCCACATAGTACTTTGTGTCTTACCAATTTAAGCATTTTAGACAACTAGATTCTTCACATTCTAACAGACATTTGATTTAGCAACAACAACAACAACAACAAACCCAGTATGATCCCAACAGGTGGGGTCTGGGGAAGGTAGTCTGTACGCAGACCTTACCCCTGCATATTTGATTTAGCAAGATTTGATAATTTCACGCTCGTAAGATAAAGCAATGTTTTAATATAATGTGCAGATGCTTAGTTCAAGTTTGATTCTCTACGCTTTGAGACGCTGGAAAATTATATCTTTCACAGTTCAGGATTCAAATACTGTGGTTAAGCACACGACAAACCTTGTACCATTTAAGACAGTACTTCATTGTTCTCCTGTCGCATTATCATATTTGCTTTACATGGTAAGTATTAATATATTCTCCTTGTTGATCTGTTTCTTCTTAGCTTTTCAGTTGTTTCTTAAGTAAAATCTGCAATTTTTTCTTTTTGCTGGCAGCTGGTATCTATGGAATCTATTCGTGGAATTAGCGTTCCTATGTACACCAGTTTGAGACGGACAACTGTTTTTTTCACAATGTTAGCAGAGTATCTTTTGGCAGGGAAAAAACATTCATCATATGTTGTTACATGGTGAGTAATCATTCTAACTAAAGGGCATGAGGTTTATCGTACGCAGTCTTACTCTGTATTTTCTTCGAGAGGCTGTTTCCATGCGGTCTTTATGAAAACACTTACAAGGGTCTCATCAGTGTAGGAATTATTATACTTGGTGCGTTTGTTGCTGGAGCTCGAGACCTGTCGTTTGACTACTACAGTTACACTATCGTTATCGTCTCCAACATAACTACAGCAGTATACTTGGCTTGTATAGCTAACATTGGTATATTTGATTTTTTTTTGCTTTATTTCTTCTACGATGTCTTTTCTTGAATTTCATCGACAACTTATTTTTTTTTATATGTTTCAAATATCCAATTCAGGAGAATCCAGTGGGCTTAACAGCTTTGGCCTGATGTGGTGTAACGGTAAGAAATGCTGCCGGTATATTGACTGTCTGTATCGGATCATAAGTTTGCCTAATTTGACAATGTGAGACTTTCTGCAGGTATAATATGTACACCAATTTTGCTACTTGGGACTGCGTTCAGAGGCGACTTAGAAGCAACGATAAATTTTCCATATTTGTATACTGCTGGCTTTCAGGTACGTATTTTAATAAAATAAAAGGGCAACTCGGTGCACTGAGCTCCTGCTGTGCGCGGGGTCTGGGAAAGGGCCGGACCACAAAGGTCTATTCTACGTAGTCTTACCCTGCATTTCTATAAGATGCTGTTTTCACGGCTTGAACCCGTGACGTCCAGGCTGGTTAATGTCTTATGTCTGATCTAGCTTTAACGTAGATAATTCAAGATGTAATCGTCTTTGGTGTTCGTAATTCTTCTTGATAAAATGTCTATTGACTAATGTAATTATAAGTCGGAGGCGGAGCCAGGATTACAAGCTTATAAATTCGGCATTCTAATCGTTTTAAATTACCGAGTTACTGAGTTCTAAATTAATAGTAATTTATACATATTTAATGATTTTTCTTTTTGACAAACACATGGTTCAAATCAAAGATACTAGGTTTTGGGGCGAACCCGCTTCCAACACTCTAGCTCCCGTGCTATAAGTTGATCTAAAATAAACACTCCAAATCCAAATTCGTCTGTCAACTGAATCATCCTTTAACTTGGAAATCATGCACTTTACAGCTACTACAGTTGTAAACACTAGTACCTAGTAGGGCTGTTCATTTGGATCGGATATCCGAAATCCGAACCGATCCATTCAATTTCGGATTTCGGATTTCGGATTGGACCGGATTTCGGATTGTGTTTATAAAAATTTCGGATTTCGGATCGGATTCGGATTGGTATATTTTAATCCGATCCGATCCGAAATCCGAAATTATTAGGCAATGTATAAATACTACACTTTAATTTCGGATAGTCAGTACTTTCTTTACATCTTCCTCCAAGTTATTACCTTTACAATTGCTAGAGTTAGCTATATTGGCGCCATAGTACTCTCATAATTGTATAAACATGAATTTTTCTTAATGCATTGCCTCTTTTACAAAGAAAATATACATATTAGTTTGCAACATTGAGGCATTTACGATCCGAAATCCGATCCGATCCAAACTTTAAAATCCGAATCCGATCCGATATAATTCGGATCGGATTCGGATTGCATTTTCTAGAATCCGAAATCCGAAATCCGAATCCGAAATGTGCTAAATCCGATCCAATCCGATCCGTGCACAGCCCTAGTACCTAGTGTTGCTGCTGTGACTGTGTTCTAATTTACTCCCTTAGGTCCACAATAAGACCAATTTACCTTTAGCACGCTCATTAAAAAAATACTAAATTTTATACAAAAATACATGGTATGATTAAATTACCCTTAATTAAATATTTAATGTGAGGAGTAAGAAAACATTTAAGAATATGTACATAAGGATTATTTTGTAAAAACAAATTGAATTGTTTCTTGATTATATAAATGGATACTTATTTTGGACCAAATTAGTGGAGGGAGTAACTTATATTTCTTCTTCTTTCTGTCTCCCCCCCAACCCCCAACCCCCCAATCTTAACGAAGCAAATACGCCCTGCATATGCGGTAAAAAAATCTTGAAAAAGGAAAATGTGGTAAAAAAAAAATTGAAAATCTTGTTTGCTGGTTATACTTGTCTTCAATAGAGGAGGACAGAAGCTAAGAATTAGTTAGTTATATGTAAATAAATGTTGGTTGAAGTAGTAAGCTCTTTAAATAAAGGTAATTTTGAAAATATTGTTTGAGAAGTTGTATAGAGAAGCTACCTTGAAGAAAGAAAATCACATGAAGAAAGATTTGCTAGCAACTTCCAAGAGGATTTAAATAACAAGAAGAGAGATTTGAAAGCAACATGATCATGAATTACGAACATAACTTCATTGTATGGATCTACCACTAGGATTGTTGGAAAACTAGGGGCCGAGCGAGGTTACAGATTCGGTTGAAACGAGTAACTTTTGTCCAAACTTTGTATTTGTCATAAGAAATTCATTAAATATGTCAAAATTATTAATTTAGAATCCATTAACTTAAAAGGACCAGAATCCTGAAACCATAAACTTCGGAAAAGCTTGTGAGCATGAGCTGAAATATAACATTAGCTTTTCTTTTTACTCACTAAATGTGGTCACTGCCTTTCTTTCTGTTCTTTCTTTTTCAGCCAGTCGAACTTAGCTTCTCGATCTTGATATTCAAAAAGAGTCCTCAACTAGCTATAATTCTTTATTAAATCAGTTTACTCGTTAGATTTGCACAGAAACAGTGCATAAATATTAATGTTCTAACTGAATTCCCTGCTTCATATCTTTGCAGGCTGTGGTTTTTCTATCTTGTGTTCTGGCTTTCTTATTGAACTATTGTGTATTCCTAAATACAACTATCAATTCAGCACTTACACAGACAGTTTGTGGAAATCTTAAGGTACGTGGAGTTACAGTAAAGTTGTCTTTTGCGTGACATATAGGTCATGGATTCGAGCCGTGGAAGCAGCCATTAATGCTTGCATTTGGGCAGTGACGGATGCACCATAGAAATACTAGGTTCAACTTAACCCAGTACTTTCGACGCGGCGCGTAAACTTATGTGTAAAAAACCACTAAAATTGCAATAAATAGTAGAATGAACCTAAGTTGCGCGGACTCTTCGACTTTGGTGTCGTCCCCGTTCGGATACAGGACGGATACCGATACCGGGACGGGATACGTCCCGGATACGGTCAGCTGACTTCGGACACTTTGACCGGAGTCCATCGACAAATTTGGGAGAAAAATTGAAATTTTGAGAAAAATAAAACAGATTTAGAACAATGGAAGAATAATGTCCATCTTGGAGAATGAAAGATTGTGTTGTACAATATTCATGTAAGTTTTTCATAGAATATCTCTCAAAAGTTACATTATTTTATAGCTCTATTTTGTATTAGCCGAATCCCCGCACTCGTATCCATATCCGGATCCGCACCCCCGAATCTTAAAATTTAGATTTTGCCGAATCTGATACTAGGATCCGTCCCCGTATCGGATACCTGCATCCGAGTCCGAGCAACTTAGGAATGAACCCATAACTTTAAATGATGAACCCATAGAACTAAAATCCTAGATCCGCCTCTGCATTAAGGTAGGATGTCTACATGGTACCCTTAGGGTGCAACCCCTTTCCCGGATCCTGCGTGAATGCGGCAGCCACTATTACTTGCATTAAAGTAGGTTGTCTACATCATACTTTTAGGGTGCGGGGCCCTTCCTCTGACCTTGCGTGAATGCAGCAGCCACTAATGTTCGCATTATGGTAGACGGTCTACATCACACTCCTAGCGTGCAGCCTTTCCTCGAATCCTGCGTGAATGCGGGATACTTTGTGCACCTTGCTGCACAATGCAGTTGAATAATATACATTCTTTCAATTATTAAAATAGAAAGTGAACAAAGCCCCTTTAGATTAGTTTTTCTTTTTGGCTATTTTTTCGTATGTGCTCTTTTGTAACAACTAATGACTTCATATGCAGGACTTTTTTACTGTTGGATTCGGCTGGATAGTATTCAGAGAACTTCCATTTGATCTGGTTAGTATAATTAATACACTTCAATAATTTACTACTCCTATTAGCTTATACAATTACTGATATATATTACCATTTTCTTAATGACAGTTGAATGTTGTTGGCCAATGTGTTGGCTTTCTGGGATCTGGATTGTATGCTTATTGTAAACTCAAAGGCATTTAGCTGCCTGAGTGATGTTCACTTTACTTGGAGGAAAATTAACTATAAATCTATAATATAATTTTCAAAACATATTGTGAAACAATATAACTGGTATTTGCCCAATACTTGAGCCTCAATTAACATCAATTTTTCTATCTTTTGGCTGAAGTAACCTCAATTTGCATGAAAATGTGTCAAAATTTCCAGTTACGTTGCAGCAGGTTGGAGAACACCAAGGGACTTTAACAGATTTGAGAGTTTAATCAACAAATAATTGTCAAGAGGATGCTGCAGAATTAGTAAATAAAAGAAAAAAGAGAACTCAATTGAATGTGAAGTAATTTCAATTGAGCTTAAGTTCTAAGCACCGACATTGTGTAAGTTTTTCTTACACTATTATTGTCATAGTCCAAAATCCACTAAAGGCCACTAACAATGCTGTCAGTCAAGCCAACAATTAAATAATTAACTTCATTACTCATTTTAGTACTTTTAAAATCATAATTTCCTTCAATTAAAATGTAAGAGATAAAATTTAGTGAATGGCAATATTTTTAAAAACTTTAATACAGAACAACCAAAAGCATCCCAAAACCCGGTGTCACGAGTGCATGAGCATCATCTATGAAGTAAAATAAAATACAACATATGTCCGGAATACAAATAGGACAGGAAAAATACAAATAACTCTGAAGGAGACTCTGTTGGTTGCGGATCTTAACATAAAATGCAGCTTGCGGCAAGTCCCTGCATCATCCGTGCCGCCGTGCCCAAAGGACCACCAGACATAAAAAAATACCTGCACAAAAATTTGTAGCAAGTATAGTATGAGTACGTAAATCCACGTGTACCCAGTAAGTATCTAGCCTAATCCCGGAGGAGTAGCGACGAGGGGTCGACATCGATACTCAGTAGTGGTCCAATAATATCAGGTACGGTAAAGAGGTGAACAAATATGAGGCAGAGTAAATAAATGAAATGAACAAGTGTAAATATGTGG